>BLSH010129786.1:1131491-1149946 GCA_018402905.1 Glandirana rugosa | reverse complement strand
TAAACACTCCAGTCCGTGACTACAACCTATTCTTCCGGACCGAACGTCAAAGGTGAGATTAAGTAGGGTTTCCACAAGACAGCCCAACTCCAGTCAGTTCAAGGAGGTGGTGTTTGAGTGAGTAGGTACAGAAATACCTGGAACGAAACACGAGACCAAGTTTAGTAAACCTCCCCCCCCAATACCACACCTCAATAAAAAGTACCCAACCGGGGAATCAAGGTCACTTCCCTTGAGAATTCCGCAGTCGGATGGTTCTGTAAAGTCTGTTAAAGTACGAGGGTTGAAACACCCTTCTCAAACCCCTACCGGGGAAGGACAAGGTTGTACTGACGTGTGGTGACGTGTATGGACCTTGCTTTGTGCAGTGGTGTGCAGTCATGTTGGAACAGGAAGGGGCCATCCCCAAACTCTTCCCACAAAGTTGGGAGCATGAAATTGTCTGAAATGTCTTGGTAGGCTGACGCCTTAAGAGTTCCCTTCACTGGAACTAAGGGGCCAACCCATGAAAAATAACTCCACACCATAACCCCCCCCTCCAAATGATTTGAACCAGAGCACAAAGCAAGGTCCATAAAGACATGGATGAGTGAGTTTGTGGTGGAGGAACTTGACTGACCTCAACCCGACAGAACACCTTTGGGATGAATTAGAGTGGAAACTGCAAGCCAGGCCTTCTTATCCAACATCAGTGCCTGACCTCACAAATGCGATTCTGAAAGAATTGTCAACACACTCATAAACCTTGTGGACGGCCTTCCCAGAAGAGTTGAAGCTGTTATAGCTGCAAAGGGTGGACCAACTCCATATTGAACCCTATGCACTAAGTTCACAAGGCAGGTGTCCCAATACTTTTGACAATATAGTGAATGTCACCAGTTTGGCGGTGTGTTTTTTACTTTAATATTTTTATATATATACTCTCCCTTAAAGTTGTATCTGTATGTTTTCAATATCCAAGTGGAGCCATATTTCTTAGCATCCATCCCCACTTGAGGTTCATTAAATACCAGTTTCTTGTGTAGCCACATCAACCAATGCAGTCCAACTCGCACTGAAAAATGTGCATTGGGTGGTGAAAGTCACGATCCGATTGGTTACAGAAAGCTGCGATTTGAGGCGCTTTGATCAACAAAGCCCGGCGCTGACAGTCTCAAGCTGAGCATTTGACACCGTCGTACATAAATATCCCCGGCTTTAGCATTGTCTCCCTCCGCTGTATCAAAGATCCTCATATAAGGAAAAAAATATGCATGCAATCAAGACTAATTTCCAATTAAAATACTTTGTTGTGATGAAAGAAAATTAATTTAAATGTTGGCTCGGGGATGGGTAAAGAATGAGTAGTGTCATGTTTTATTTCTTACAGCTCTTGAACTGCTGCTTGAATCCTCGGGTGGAAAGGGTTGGCGTACGGATAATATAATTAAAACACTGTAATGGCAATTTTAAATATACATGACAGATGTTTATTGACTCGTTGTCTCCAGCCCCGATGATGCTTCTCTTTACTCTTGTGTGGGATGAGAAAGGGAGAAGGCCCGAGCGTATCGATTTGTACCAGAGGATTCTAATGGGTAGTGAAATTGAGCTTCGATTATTGATACCCTCAATGCAAATACTCAGAAAAAATGTGGTCTTCTAATTATTGAAGGTTAAACCAACCAGATACAGTATTGGCACCAAAGGTTACATAGTTTGCTGGGTTAAAAAAGGGGAATGGGTTCACTGACTTCCCTTCAAGGGGGCACTCTTTACACCTGAAGGAAAGGAGCAGGGTTCCTCAACAAGAGTTCCATGGATCCCTCGGGTTCCTCCAGAGGTTGCTATGGGTTCCTTAAACAATTGATGCCTCTCAGATAAGTTCCCACTGACACCATTCATTATTCTATCTATCTGTAAGGGGGTCATCCTTCCCAATGAAGTGTAAGGAGAATTCTTCCCACTGACCATCACACTAATGTATCATGAGTTGTAGATATAGTCAATTTTAGTAGGGGTTCCCTGAGAAAGGAAAGTTATTTTAAGAGTTCCTCTATGTTGAAAAGGTTGAGAAAGGCTGGAAAAGAGATTTAACCTCCACATACGGAAAGGGTTCTTCACTGTAAGAGCTGTGAAACTGTGGAATAGACTTCCTCGAGGATTAATTCTGACCAGCTCAGTAGATTGCTTTTAAAAAAGAGCTGGATGCATTCCTGAATGTACAAAATATAACTGGATAGTAACATTTATAGGTAGTAACACCAGAGATTGTTGATCAAGGGAATTTCCAATTGCCTTCGGAGGGATCAGGAAGGAATTAATTTTTCCTCCGCTGGAGCAAATTGGACAGTGATTTATATAGGGTTTTCTTTGCATTCCTCTGGATCAACTGTAGGCACAGAGTTCTGGAGGTTTTCTATTTGCTTATTCCATTTATTTTTTTCTATTAGCTGAAAGAATTATGTTATAGTTATAGTTATTAGTGTTATAGTAAACACTGATAGAATTATGTCTTTTTTCCAGCTGTACTCACAGAATCATTATCTATACTTTCAAGTGTTCTTGGAAAATCCCTGACAATACCTCCAATGGTGCTTACAAAATCCCATCAGGACTTCCAATGGTGCATACAGAATCCCACCAGGACTTCCAATGGTGCTCACAGAATGCTACCCGAACTTCCAATGGCGCATACAGAATCCCAATAGGACTTCCAATGGTACTGACAGAATCCCACCAGGACTTCCAATGGCACTCACAGAATCCCACCAGGACTTCCAATGGCACTCACAGAATCCCACCAGGACTTCCAATGGCACTCACAGAATCCCACCAGGACTTCCAATGGTACTGACAGAATCCCACCAGGACTTCCAATGGCACTCAGAGAATCCCACCAGGACTTCCAATGGCACTCACAGAATCCCACCAGGACTTCCAATGGCGCTCACAGAAACCCAACAGGACGTCTAATGGTGCTCACAGAATGCCACCAGGACTTCCAGTGATGCTCATAGAATCGCAACAGGACCTCCAATGGCGCATACAGAATCCCACCAGGACTTTCAGTGGTGCTCACAGAATGTCACCAGGACTTCCAATGGTGCATACAGAATGCCACCAGGACTTCCAAAGGCACCTTCAGAATCCCCCCAGGACTTTCAGCTGTATTTGCCGAATGTCTGCCAGGACTTCCAATGGTACTCCCTGTCAATCCCTGCCAGGATCTCCAATGGTACTTACAGAAACCTCTCAGGACTTCTTATGGTCTTCAAAGAATCTGACAGGACTTTCAATGGTATTTGCAGAGTCCAGGCCTATACTTCTAATTATACTCGCAGAATCCCTGACAGTACCTCCAAAGGTACTTACTTGGGCTGGAGACCTTGCTGGACTGACTGGATCAGTCAATGGTCATGGGCGAGTTATTGTTTGGGCAAAGAGAAAGAGGGCCCTTCCAGTAGGTCATGCCCAATGGTGTATAGTGGTGGTGGACCCTCTTAGGGGCTTGGGCTGCTACCTTTCCAATATGGACTTATGGTCAATTCAGCGAGAAACTTGAGTAGGATAGAAGGAGCATCCAGTGTCCAGAAAACTGTGACTTTGATGTATGGTTCAAAAGACACATTTTGGGGGAATGGCCTCCCCCTTCCTCAGGGCTGTTGCTGCATGCTATTGAATGGGAATTGTTTCAAAATTATATATTGATTGCCAGGTTTCAGAAATTCTGTTTTCTGAGACCTCACAATCAATAAACCATTTTGCGTACCATTCCCATCCAATAGCATGTAGAAACCGACCTGAAGAAAGAGTAGGCCGTTCCTCCGAAACGCATTGGCTTGATGTACATGCGTGTACTTTTAATACACATCTTATGAACCATACATCAAAGTTGCAGTTTTCTGAACACTGGGTGCTCCTTCTATCCTACCCAAATCCAAAGGTACTCATGGACTTCTGCCAGGACTTCCAATGGTTGACCCAGAGTCCCTGCTAGGACCTCGAATGGTACTTACAGCATTCCCACCAGAACTTCTACGATGTAATGGTACTTTCAGAATCCCTGTTAGGACTTCCAATGGCACACACAGAATTCCTGCCAGAGAAAAGACTCCAGGCATGTCCTCTGACCAAAATGGCATTTTATCTCCAGCTTTGAAAGTGGCTGGTACCGTGTCTTCTCACTACAGTAGATACCCCTTGTACTGCTTTTATACAGGCTGAGGGCCGTGTGGAACAGGCCTTACATTGCAGGGAAGCCCCAGCTGTATTTTTGGATGCGACTGAAACGGCCACTTTAAGGTGCCCGGGTATAAATATCACTTCTCACACACCCCTCCCCACCATGTTGCGTCCTCGTCTTCCGCTCATTTCTCCTCTGTAAACAACAATTTGATTGCTCTCCCGCAGACGCGGCACGGAGCATAATTTGGCTGTACACCTTTAATAGCGCCATCAGCCCGGATCTAATTCAATCAGGCCGGATCATAGAATACGCTGCTGAATACGGCCGTAATGAGAGGCAGTTTTACAAGTGTGTGTGGGAAGAAGGAGAACAAACCATGAGATCTGATCGGGGGGCATTCGGGTGGAAATGCAGTCCTTAATGACCACATGCCGAGCCCTTCATAATGGAGAATAGAACAGTAAGGGAACGTTTCCTTTATAGGCGGCCATAATAGAAAAACTGGATATTATATTAACCCTTGCGGGACCCCGATACGACTTTACTGGTCCAAATGTAAAATGCGTCCTGTTATGGGAATGCTTATGAACCACAGAGGAGAGAACCGCAGGGAAAGTAAGGCCTCATGCACACTAGACCAGTGTTTTTCAACTCCAGTCCTCAAGGCACACCAACAGGTCATGTTTTCAGGATTTCCCTCAGATGAAACAGCTGTGGTAATTACTAAGGCAGTGAAACTGATCAAATCACCTGTGCAAACTCATGGAAATCCTAAAAACATGACCTGTTGGTGTGCCTTGAGGACTGGAGTTGAAAAAAACTGCACTAGACGACCCAAAATAACAGAAGTGCTAGCAGGAAAAAACAGAGTTATAAATGAGCGTTTCACCGCATGTTTTTTTTTCCAAACTCAAATGACTACAATGCATTAGAGATATATAGAAATATATACTGTATATATAAAAAAAGGAAAGTAAGAACAAACAAAAAAAAAAACACAGCAAAATTGTTTTAAATAATTATTAAAAATTCAAAAAGTCAAATTAATAATAATAATAATATATGTACAGTATATACAGAAATATACCTGTATATACAGAAAGAGAGAGACATTTTTATTATTAAAATTATATTTGTATGTTGTTGTATATAAAATGTTATTTTATATAGTTGTATTAAACTGTTAAAATTGTATTAATTATTGTAACCCCTAGGCGCTGAGCACACGTAAATATGCTCTTTCTCGCTGGCTGGGCCTTTGCGCCCAGAGGCCTCATATTTGCGCACAATAGCACCGATAGCGCTGTGCCGAGAGTGCGCACCCTGCACGCTCCTGGCACTGTTACTGACGGCTAACTGAGAGCTCCCGTTCACTGCTTTGCGATCGGGAGCTTTCTGATCAGGTGACCGCCGTGGCAGCCAATCACATGACCATAAACCCTGCCTTGCCTTCCGGCATTCTTAAGCCCTTAAAGGGCTGGCAGGAGCTGGCTCTAAGGGGTTAATTTTTATTGGAGAATTTTTTAATTTCTTTTTTGATATATGTTAAATATATGTTTCACTGTCTCTCTCAGAGTTATAAACAAGCGTTTTTTTCGCCTGTTTATGCATGTTTATAAGCGCTTTTTTTTTTTTTCAAGCCACGCCCCTCAGGTCACTTTTCACTCCCAAATGACTACAATACATTTGATATATATATATATATAAAAAATAAAATAAAAATTATATATATATATATATATATATATATATACATACACAGCTGTGCTCATAAGTTTACATACCCTGGCCGAATTTATGATTTCTTGGCCATTTTTCAGAGAATATTAATGATAACTTAAAAAACGTTTCTTTCACTCATGGTTAGTGTTTGGCTGAAGCCATTTATTATCAACCAACGGTGTTGACTCTTTTTAAATCATAATGACAACAGAAACTACCCAAGTGACCCTGATCAAAAGTTTACATACCCTGGTATTTTGGCCTGATAACATGCACACAAGTTGACACATAGGGTTTGAATGGCTACTAAAGGTAACTATCCTCACCTGTGATCTGTTTGCTTGTAGTGTGTGTGTATAAAAGGTCAATGAGTTTCTGGACTCCTGACAGACCCTTGAATCTGCCATCCAGTGCTGCACTGATGTTTCTGGATTCTGAGTCATGGGGAAAGCAAAAGGATTGTCAAAGGATCTGCGGGAAAAGGTAGTTGAACTGTATAAAATAGGAAAGGGATATAAAAAGATATCCAAGGAATTGAGGAAGCCAATCAGCAATGTTCAAACTCTAATCAAGAAGTGGAAAATGAGGGGTTCTGTTGAAACCAAACCACGGTCAGGTAGACCAACTAAAATTTCAGCCACAACTGCCAGGAAAATTGTTCTGGATGCAAAGAAAAACCCACAAATAAATTCAGGTGAAATACCGGACTCTCTGAAAACATGTGGTGTGTCTGTTTCAAGATGCACAATAAAGAGACACTTGAAGAAAGATGGGCTGCATGGTCGAGTCGCCAGAAGAAAGCCATTGCTACGCAAATGCCACAAAGTATCCCGCTTACAATACGCCAAACAGCACAGAGACAAGACTCAAACCTTCTGCCACAAAGTAATTTGGAGTGATGAGACCAAAATTGAGCTTTTTGGCCACAACCATAAACGTTACATTTGGAGAGGAGTCAACAAGGCCTGTGATGAAAGGTTCACCATTCCTACTGTGAAACACGGAGGTGGATCTCTGATATTTGGGGATGTGTGAGCTACAGAGGCACAGGAAATTTGGTCAAAATTGATGGCAAGATGAATGCAGTATTTTATCAAAAAATACTGGAGGAACATTTGCATTCATCAGCCAGGAAGCTGCGCATGGGACGTACTTGGACATTCCAACATGACAATGATCCAAAACACAAGGCCAAGCCGACCTGTCATTGGCTACAGCAGAATAAAGTGAAGGTTCTGGAGTGGTCATCTCAGTCTCCTGACCTCAATATCATTGAGCCACTCTGGGGAGATCTCAAACATGCAGTTCATGCAAGACAGCCTAAGAATTTCCAGGAACTGGGGGCTTTTTGCCAAGAGGAATGGGCAGCTTTACCATCTGAGAAGATAAAAAGCCTCACCCACAAATACCACAAAAGACTTCAAGCTGTCATTGATGTAGACTTTTGATCAGGGTAATTTGGGGAGTTTCTGTTGTCATTATGATTTAAAAAGAGTAAACACAGCTGATTGATAATAAATGGCTTCAGCCAAACACCAACCATGAGTGAAAGAAAAGTTTTCGTGTTCTCATTCATATTCTCTGAAAAATGGCCAAGAAATCATAAATTCTGCCAGGGTATGTAAACTTATGAGTACAACTGTATATGACCATATATATATATCAAAAAAGGAAAAGAAAACAAAACAATAAAACAGCAAAATCGTTTAAAATAATGCAATTTAAAAAAGTAAATATATATATATATATATAGTATCTCACAAAAGTAAGTACACCCCTCACATTTTTTGTAAATATTTTATTCTATCTTTTCATGTGAGAACACTGAAGAAATGACACTTTGCTACAATGTAAAGTAGTGAGTGTACAGCTTGTATAACAGTGCAAATTTGCTGTCCTCTCAAAATAACTCAACACGCAGCCATTGATGTCTAAACCGCTGGCAACAAAAGTGAGTACACCCCTAAGTGAAAATGTCCAAATTGGGTCCAATTAACCATTTTCCCCAGTGTCATGTAACTCGTTATTGTTACAACAGGGTCAAGGTGTGATTGGTGGAGCAGGTGTGTTAAATTTGGTGTTATCGCTCTCACTCATACTGGTCACTGGAAGTTCAACATGGCACCTCATGGCAAAGAACTCTCTGAGGATCTGAAAAAAAGAATTGTTGCTCTACATAAAGATGGCCTAGGCCATAAGAAGATTGCCAAGACCCTGAAACTGAGCTGCAGCACGGTGGCCAAGACCATACAGCTGTATAACAGGACAGGATCCACTCAGAACAGCGCCTCACCATGGTCGACCAAAGAAGTGGAGTGCAGTGCTCAGTGTCATATCCAGAGGTTGCCTTTGGGAAATAGACGTATGAGTGCTGCCAGCATTGCTGCAGAGGTTGAAGGGGTGGGGGGTTAGCCTGTCAGTGCTCAGACCATACGCCGCACACTGCATCAAACTGGTCTGCATGGCTGTCATCCCAGAAGGGAGCCTCTTCTAAAGATGATGCACAAGAAAACCTGCAAAAAGTTTGCTGAAGACAAGCAGACTAAGGACATGGATTACTGGAACCATGTCCTGTGGTCCGATGAGACCAAGATAAACTTATTTGGCTCAGATGGTGTCCAATGTGTGTGGTGGCAACCAGGTGAGGAGTACAAAGACAAGTGTGTCTTGCCTACAGTCTAGCATGGTGGTGGGGGTGTCATGGTCTGGGGCTGCATGAGTGCTGCTGGCACTGGGGAGCTACAGTTCATTGAGGGAACCATGAATGCCAACATGTACTGTGACATACTGAAGCAGAGCATCATCCCCTCCCTTCAGAGACTGGGCTGCAGGGCAGTATTCCAACATAACGACCCCAAACACCTCCAAGACGACCACTGTCTTGCTAAAGAAGCTGAGGGTAAAGGTGATGGACTGGCCAAGCATTTCTCCAGACCTAAACCCTATTGAGCATCTGTGGGGCATCCTCAAACGGAAGGTGGAGGAGCGCAAGGTCTCTAACATCCACCAGCTCCGTCGTCATGGAGGAGGGGAAGAGGACTCCAGTGGCAACCTGTGAAACTCTGGTGAACTCCATGCCCAAGAGGGTTAAGGCACTGCTGGAAAATAATGGTGGCCACACAAAATATTGACACTTTGGGTCCAATTTGGACATTTTTACTTAGGGGTGTACTCACTTTTGTTGCCAGCGGTTTAGACATTAATGGCTGTGTGTTGAGTTATTTTGAGGGGACAGCAAATTTACACTGTTATACAAGCTGTACACTCACTACTTTATATTGTAGCAAAGTGTCAGCTCTTCAGTGTTGTCACATGAAAAGGTAGAATAAAATATTTACAAAAATGTGAGGGGTGTACTTACTTTTGTGAGATACTGTATATATTAACAAATTACTAACAAAATAAACATTACATAAATAATTTTATTATTTACAAATACCTAAAAAAATAAATAAAATGTATGTATATATGGAACAAATCCAATGGAAATACATTGGTCTCTGATCGCTGTACATGAAAACCACCTAACACTCCTGTGCACCTTCATCTAGAGTGGGGGCGCTGTAATACAGGAGGTGTGCTACTGGCCAGATCACCAGGTGAAAAGAGAGAGAGAAAAAGCCTAAGAAAAGAAAAAGAATGCAGCCATCACATCTAAGAATTGGTGAGCTGCAATATAAGAAACTTTTGCCTTCGAGGGTTAAGATCGCTTTAAATTATAGTTTCTCTTTTATCTAAATCAGGAATGCAAAAATTAGGATTTTTATTTCTTTTATGACAAAAACGATAAACCTGGAACAGTTCAGAGAGAGATCTTCGAAACTTTTGTCAGTTTGCAACTTTGCCGGTACGACGCGACCATCGCCAGGAAGATGACAGTGTCAGCGAGGAGGGGGGAGGGGGTAATAGCTCTTAAGACGCATTGTTCCGTCGGGGGAGCAGGTGCACATCTCATTTCTTAGCAGCAGTAATTATCCTGAATGTTATATTCTAACACTCCTAAGCAATTACCTTAAACCCACTTTTATAAAATCAGGTGCCGATTCTGCACAGAAAACACTCAGCAGCGCCGGGAGGGGTCACACAAAGAGAGGGATTTTTGGGTAAATATCTGCTATGGCTAAGGGCTGCCAGCAGCATGTCACACTCTATGAGAGCTGCTGGGGCTGGAAGCTGCACCGAGAAATACTTAAAGTGGATTTAAACCTCCCTCTGAAAAATGAACAAAGCAAATCGCTCTATAGTGTGCACTTGCCTCAATCCAAACCACTGAGTGTGATTTCTGTCTGCTGCCTCCTTCCTCTGCTATCTGCATGGGTCACTTGGGACAATCTATTCCAACCAACGATGGGCGGTCCATAAGGGTTGCAGCGGTGCTGCCCTCCTAATCTCCATGCGCCGGGCCCTAATCTCCATGCGCCGGGCCCTAATCTCCATGCGCCTGTCCTTAATCTCCATGCACTGGCCCCTAATCTCCATGCGCCGGGCCCTAATCTCCATGCGCCTGTCCTTAATCTCCATGCGCTGGCCCCTAATCTCCATGCACTGGCCCTAATCCCCATGAGTTGGCCCTTACTCCCCATGTGCTGGCCCCTAAACCCCATGCTCCGGCCCCAACTCCCCATGTGCCGGCCCCTAATCTCCATGCGCCAAGCCCCTAATCTCCATGCGCCGGCCCGCAATCTCCATGCGCCTGCCCCTTATCTCCATGTGCTGGCCCCTAATCTCTATGCGCCGGCCTCAAATCTCCATGCGCTGCCCCCTAATCTCCATGTGCCGGCCCCTAATCCCCATGCGATGGCCCCTAATCCCCATGCGCTAGCCCCTAATCTCCATGCGCCGGCCCCTAATCTCCATGTGTCGGCCCCTAATCTCCATGTGCCAGCCCCTAATCTCCACGCGCTGACCCCTAATCTCCATGTGCCGGCCCCTAATCCCCATGCGCTGGCCCCTAATCTCCATGCGCTGGCCCCTAATCCCCATGCGCTGGCCCCTAATCCCCATGCGCTGGCCCGTAATCTCCATGCGCTGGCCCCCAATCTCCATGCGCTGGCCCCTAATCTCCATGCGCCGGCCCCTAATCTCCATGCGCTGTCCCCTAATCTCCTTGCAGGGGCGCTGGACGCATAGATTTGTACCAGATTTTTTTTTTTTGAAGCACTGCTGAGCCCACCTATATGTTACATTAGGGAATCAACATTCACTATTGTCTACCTGCTTCTCCTCTCGGCCAATCAGAACAGGAAGCGGGTTTGGCCGGGAGGAGAAGCCAGGGAAGCCGTCCGTGACCTGGATGGGGTAAATGTGGATCTGGTGGGGGGGGGTTTGTTTGCCGCCCCCCCCCCCCCCAAAAAAAAAATGGAGCACCAGCCACCACTGATTCCAACACCAAGCAATTCTGAGAGATAGCCCTGCTCCCCCATCCACCATACAGAAGGGGATTGACAGCCTCAGCTGTGCATGTTTCACTAAGAGACTTTGTAGAGGGGTGTGTCCTTTCCCTCCACTCAGGTATCAGATTACACTCAGCTCCCTGCTTTAGCTGCGTAGTGTGTGTGACATCAGATCGCTACCCCCTGCCTTCTGGAGCTGAGAAATAGCCTCCGATTTGTGTACTTTCAGAGGAGTAGAGGAGAGAGGGTTGCAGAAAAACAGGTACAACTTACTGTATATAGGAGAATTTGTTTCATAACTGTGTGTCACCTGAGGCCAATCAATTCACTGGGTATAAGTGAGCATTTACAACCACTTTAATGTGCTGTTACAGTACTCCCAGAATCCCTACCTGGACTTCCAATGACACTTGCATTATCCCTGCCAGTATTCGCATTATCCCCATCAGCACTTCCAATGATACCATCATTATCCCTGCCAGTACTTCCAATGATGCCATCATTATCCCTGCCAGGATTTCCAATGATAGCATCATTATCCCTGAAAGGATTTCCAATGATAGCATCATTATCCCTGCCAGGATTTCCAATGATGCCATCATTATCCCTGCCAGTACTTCCAATGATGCCATTATTATCCCTGCCAGGATTTCCAATGATACCATCATTATCCCTGCCAGGGCTTCCAATGATGCCATCATTATCCCTGCCAGGACTTCCAATGATACCAACATTATCCCTGCCAGGACTTCAAATGATACCAACATTATCCCTGCCAGGACTTCAAATGATACCAACATTATCCCTGCCAGGACTTCAAATGATACCAACATTATCCCTGCCAGGATATCCAATGATACCATCATTATCCCTGCCAGGACTTCAAATGATACCATTATTATCCCTGCCAGGACTTCCAATGATACCAACATTATCCCTGCCAGGACTTCCAATGACACCAACATCCCTGCCAGGACTTCCAATGATACCAACATTATTCCTGCCAGGACTTCCAATGACACCAACATTTTTCCTGCCAGCACATCCAGTGATCCCAACATTATCCCTGCCAGGACTTCCAATGATACCATTATTATCCCTGCCAGGACTTCCAATGATACCAACATTATCCCTACCAGGACTTCCAATGATACCAACATTATTCCTGCCAGGACTTCCAATGATACCAACATTATTCCTGCCAGGACTTCCAATGATACCAACATTATCAATGCCAGGACTTCCAATGATATCAACATTTTTCCTGTCAGGACTTCCAATTATACCAACATTATCCCTGCCAGGACTTCCAATGATGCCAACGTTATTCCTGCCAGGACTTCCAATGATACCAACATTATCCCTGCCAGGACTTCCTATGATACCAACATTATCCCTGCCAGGACTTCCAATGATACCAACATTATCCCTGCCAGGATTTACAATGATAACAACATTATCCCCTCCGGGACTTCCAATGATACCAACATTATTTCTGCCAGGACATCCAAAGATGCCAACATTATTCCTGCCAGGACTTCCAATGATGCCAACATTATCCCCATCAGCACTTCCATTGATACCATCATTATCCCTGCCAGGACTTCTAATAATACCAACATTATTCCTGCCAGGACTTCCAATGACACCAACATTTTTCCTGCCAGGACTTCCAATGATACCAACATTATTCCTGCCAGGACTTCCAATGATCCCAACATTATCCCTGTTGGACTTCCAATGATACCAACATTATCCATGCAAGGACTTCCAGTGATATCAACCTTATCCTTGCCAGGACTTCCAGTGATACCAACATTTTTCCTGCCAGGACTTCCAATGATACCAACTTTATCCCTGCCAGGACTTCCAATGATACCAACATTATCCCTGCCAGGACTTCTAATGATGCCAACATTATCCCTGCCAGGACTTCCAATGATACCAACATTATCCCTGCCAGGACTTCCAATGATACCAACATTATCCCTACCAGGACTTCCAATGATACCAACATTATCCCTGCCAGGACTTCCAATCATACCAACATTATCCAAGCCAGGACTTCCAATGATACCAACATTATTCCTACCATGACTTCCAATGATACCCTCGTTATCTCTGCCAGGACATCCAATTATACCAATATTACTCCTGCCAGGACTTCCAACGATACCAACATTATCCCTGCCAGGACTTCCAATGATGCCAACATTATTCCTACCAGGACTTCCAATGATACCAACATTATCTCTGCCAGGACTTCCAATGATACCAACAATATCTCTGCCAGGACTTCCAGTGATACCAACATTATCCCTGCCAGGACTTCCAATCATACCAACATTATCCCAGCCAGGACATTCAATGATACCAACATTATTCCTGCCAGGACTTCCAATCATACCAACATTATCCCAGCCAGGACATTCAATGATACCAACATTATTCGTGCCAGGACTTCCAATGATACCAACATTATCCCTGCCAGGACTTCCAATGATACCAACATTATCCCTGCCAGGACTTCCAGTGATACCAACATTATTCCTGCCAGGACTTCCAATGATACCAATATTACTCCTGCCAGGACTTCCAATGATACCAACATTATCCCTGCCAGGACTTCCAATGATGCCAACATTATTCCTGCCAGGACTTCCAATGATACCATCATTATCACTGCCAGGACTTCCAATGACACCAACATTATTCCTACCAGGACTTCCAACGATGCCAACATTATCTCTGCCAGGATTTCCAATGATGCCAACACTATCCCCATCAGCACTTCCATTGATACCATCATTATCCCTGCCAGGGCTTCCAATGATACCATCATTATCCCTGCCAGGACTTCCAATGATGCCAACATTATCTCTGCCAGGACTTCCAATGATGCCAACATTATCCCCATCAGCACTTCCATTGATACCATCATTATCCCTGCCAGGGCTTCCAATGATACCATCATTATCCCTGCCAGGACTTCCAATGATGCCAACGTTATCTCTGCCAGGACTTCCAATGATGCCAACATTATCCCCATCAGCACTTCCATTGATACCATCATTATCCCTGCCAGGACTTCCAGTGATACCAACATTATCCCTGCCAGGACTTCCAATGATACCAACATTATCCCTGCAAGGACTTCAAGTGACACCAACATTATCCATGCAAGGACTTCCAATGATACCAACATTTTTCCTGCCAGGACTTCTAATGATACCAACATTATCCCTGCCAGGACTTCCAACGATGCCAACATTATCCCTGCCAGGACTTCCAATGATACCAACATTATCCCTGCCAGGACTTCCAACGATGCCAACATTATCCCTGCCAGGACTTCCAATGATACCAACATTTTTCTTGCCAGGACTTCCAATGATTCCAACATTATCCCTGTCAGGACTTCCAATGATGCCAACATTATCCCTGCCAGGACTTCCAATGATACCAACATTATACCTGCCAGGACTTCCAATGATACCAACATTATCCCTGCCAGGACTTCCAATGATACCAATTATACTCCTGCCAGGACTTCCAATGATACCAACATTATCCCAGCCAGGACTTCCAATGAAACCAACATTATCCCTGCCAGGACTTCCAATGATGCCAACATTATCCCTGCCAGGACTTCCAATGATACAAATTGTACTTCTGCCAGGACTTCCAATGATACCAACATTATCCCTGCCAGGACTTTCAATGATACCAACATTTTTCTTGCCAGGACTTCCAATGATTCCAACATTATCCCTGCCAGGACTTCCAATGATACCAACATTATCCCTGCCAGGACTTCCAATGATACCAACATTCCCTGCCAGGACTTCCAATGATACCAACATTATCCCTGCCAGGACTTCCAATGATACCAACATTATCCCTGCCAGGACTTCCAATGATACCAATTGTACTCCTGCCAGGACTTCCAATGTTACCAACATTATCCCAGCCAGGACTTCCAATGAAACCAACGTTATCCCTGCCAGGAGTTCCAATGATACCAACATTATTCCTGCCAGGACTTCTAATGATACCAACATTATACCTGCCAGGACTTCCAATGATACCAACATTATTTCTGCCAGGACTTCCAATGACACCAACTTTATTCCTGCCAGGACTTCTAATTGTATTTGCAAAATTCCTGCCAGGACTTATAGAATTTCCAGAAACAATGCTGGGCGTGTCCCCTGATCCAAAAGGGTATTTAAGCTCCAACCTCTAAAGGCCCTCTAATCGCCAGCTATCTTTTGTGACGAACCAAATTCATCTGCCCTTAGCTCAGGCAGAAGAGTGTGCTTAGCTGAAAAGGCCCCTCCTCCCCTCCCAAAGACTCCTGGGATATATGACATTATTTTGGCCCAGAAACCAGGAAGTAACTGAAGAAATGTAATTAAAACAAGTAAATATAATCTAACGTCTTTTCTATGTAGTAATGTTAGTGGCATACAGATTAAAAATAGTTCATGTTGATTGAGAGTGAAGCTCCACGTAACCATTTATTGGTTAACCCCTTCAATACCGGACACTTTCACCCCCTTCCTGCCCAGGCCAATTTTCAGCTTTCAGCGCTGTCACGCTTTGAATAACAATTGATACACTGTACCCATATGACATTTTTAGCATTTCTTTGAAACAGATAGAGCTTTCTTTTGCTGTAATTTAATCACGTAATCACCACAGTTTTTTTGCTAAATAAAATAAAAAAGATTGTACATTTCTTTCTTCGTTTCTGTTATTACATTTTGAAAATAAATAATTTTTCCTCTTCACTGATGGGCACTGATGTGCACTGGTAAGACTGCACTGATGGGCACAGATAAGGCAGGACTGATGGAAACTGGTGAGGCTGCATTGATGAGGCTGCACTGATGGGCACTGATGAGGCTGCACTGATGTGCACTGGTAAGGCTGCCCTGATGGAAACTGGTGAGGCTGCATTGATGGACACTGTTGAGGCTGCACTGATGGGCACTGATGAGGCTCCACTGATGAGCAAAGATGAGGCTGCGCTGATGTGCACTGCTAAGGCTGCACTGATGGAAACTGGTGAGGCTGCATTGATGGGCACTGTTGAGGTTGCACTGATGAGGCGGCACTGATTGGGATGCACTGATTAGCACTGATGAGGCTGCTCTGATGTGCGCTGGTAAGGCTGCACTGATGGAAACTGGTAAGGCTGCATTGATGGGCACTGTTGAGGCTGCACTGATGGGCACTGATGAGGCTGCACTGATGAGGTGTCACAGATGAACACTGATGAGACAGGACTGATGGGCACTGATGAGATAGCACTGACGAGGCAGGACAGATGGGCACTGATGAGGCTGCACTGATGGGTGCTGACGAGGCTGAACTGATGGGCAGTGATAGGTGGCACTAATGGGCACTAACTAGCACTGTTGGGACTGCATTGATAATCATGGCACTGATTATCAGTGTAAAGGTCCCCTGTCAAACTTGCAAGTTACTGGCTCCCTTCTTGCACTGTGATGGCGCGTGAGGAAAGAAATGCTGATAACCAGCAAGTTTGGTGTGATTGGACACAGCTGATCACATGGTAAAGGGCCACTGTGATTGGCCCCTTTCCTTGATCGCAGAGCTTGCCTGATCTGTGCCCCAGGGGTTGCGTGGGAGGCGTATTTTTGGGAGGACGGCCTCTCAGAACAACAGAGTCGCGCTGTAGCCATCTCTCAGCTATGCCACGGTATTGAAGTGGTTAAAAATAAAATAAGATTCACAAACGCCATGCTAACGCGTTTCAGAGATCAGAAACGCGTAGACTGAATGTATATCCCTTGAAATTAGCTCCTGTTTTTGCTGTGGAGTGAGTTGAGACAGTTTAGTTCCGACTTAATTATGGTAATAATAGCAATGTCGTCTTTTCTGATCGGCGAAGACTGCCAAAAAAACACTCGTCTTTAACGTTCCTTTAGATAGCGATATCACACGCTGAGAAAAGTCAAAGAAAAAAAACGAAACACAAGCAACTGATGAAAACTGTAAATTGTCCACTTATCTCCAAAGTACAATAAATAAAGTTTTATTTTCTTACTCCGGCGGCCCTTCCCCTCCTCCTGCTGTCCCCAGCTGAGTGCCGATTTCCCTTCCCTCCCGCTCACCTGTGGCTCCTCTCTGTTCTCCTTCCCGCTTTCCATTCTCGTTACTTTGTATCCCCAGCCTTCTTTTATCGCATCGAAGGTTTTCTTCCATTGTCACAAGCAGGTGTCTTTCTAAACATAATTATTTCCTTTCTATTTGCTGGTCTGATGGTTCACCCACAACGCTCTTGTTATACATTGAAAAAGGTAACCTAATAATTGGACTATTTGTGTCGCTAAGTGGATACAATTTACATTCTTCATCAGCGGCTTTTGGAAATTTTTTATTTTTTTTCCCGCCTACTCGACTTCGCAAAGAAATTTAAAGGCCCGCGTCTATTATCATCGGGGGAGGGAACTTATTGTTTCCCAGCCGGGGACAGCGGAGTGATTATTAAAGTCGGCCTATTAGTAACTTCACAACTCCGAGAGAATAGACTTCTGACTTATCACAATATACAGCACCAGCATTATTAACCACTCGCCGGTCGGCTTTGTCTGCCACTTTTTGTTTACAAGATTAAATCACTCATTTTTTGCTAGAACATTTCTTATAACCCCCAAATACACTTTTTTTTAGCAGAGATACTAAGGAATAAAATGGCGATCTTTGCAATTTTTTATGTCCCACGGTATTTACGCAGAAATGATATACTGTATATGTATATTGTTGCTGGAGTGGGGTCTAATGTTGCTGAGGGGGATATATTGTTGCTAAGTGGACCTATTATTGCTGGGATGGGGTCTGCTGTTGCTGGGATGGGGTATATTGCTGCTGTGGTGGGGTATATTGTTGCTGAGGGAGATCTATTGTTGCTAAGGTGACCTATTATTGCTGGGATGGGGTATATTATTGCTGGGATGGGGTATATTATTGCTGGGGTGGGGTATATTATTGCTGGGGTGGGGTATATTATTGCTGGGGTGAGGTATATTGTTGCTGGTCGTTATTATCCAGTGCAATCGTTGTTATCTAGAGGGAGTCGTTGTTATATGGGGTGGGGTCGTTGTTATATGGAGTGGGGTCGTTATTATATGGGGTGGGGTCGT
>BLSH010129786.1:1082974-1098968 GCA_018402905.1 Glandirana rugosa | reverse complement strand
TCACTCCCTCTCTCTCCCCCTCTCCCTCTCTCCAAAATGCACACTATTGTTTCTGGGCTGTACTATGGGTACACACGCTCACTATGTAGCGGGGGAGCCAATCAGCGGTGGGGGCGGACTCGATGTCCACCGGCCACCCGCGATCGCTCCCCCGAAGTGACAGAATGGGGATCCGTGTATCTCCGTTTTGACAGGGGGAAGGAATGTGATCGCATGTTCCCTGTATATGGGAGCAGCGATCACTCTCCTCCCCCACTCAGCCCAGCCCCTATACAGTTAGTAACACATCCCAGGGAACACAATAAACCCTTTGATCGCCCCCTAGTGTTAGCCCCTTCCCTGCCAGTGACATTTATACAGTAATCAGTGTATTTTCATAGCACTGATCGCTGTATAAATGTCCCAAAAAAGTGTCAAAATTGTCCAACATGTTCGCCGCAATCCCGCTAAATATCACAGATCACCGCCATTACTAGTAAAACATTAAAAAAAAAACCCATAAATGAACTCTCATCGTTCGTAAACGCGGCAACTTTTGCACAAACCAATCAATATACGCCGATTGCGATTTTTTTTTTGCCAAAAATATGTAGAAGAATATAAATCGGCCAAAACCGATGAATATTATAAATGTGTTTTTTTAGGATATGTATTTTAGCAAAAGTAAGAAATAATGTTTTTCTTTTCAAATTGTCGCTCTTTTTTTTTTATAGAAAAAAAGGACGTCAATTTAGTTTGGGTACAACGCCGCACGACCGCGCAATTGTCAGTTAAAGAGACGCAGCGCCGAATCGCAAAAAGTGCTCTGGTCCTAAAGTGGGAAATCCTTCCGGGGCCGAAGTGGTTAAAGATCCACTGAACTTTTGGCTTAAGTCACTTAAATAAATTCCTGGCGCATCAAAAGGAAAACTGTGTATAGCTTCTTTTACCTTTTTTTTTAAGCCACCAAATCCCGTGTAAAAGTTTCCCCCTGCCAGCATGCAGGACCCTTGCTCCTTATTTAGAAGCAGTGATCTCTCTGTAGAGATCCAACTGTAAATATTTATTTTTTGCTATTTTTTTCCCCAGGAAAGTGGAGTTACTCTTTAACTAATCCCATTGGCAATGCTCACATCTCCATTTTAATACAGAACATATTGCTACATAAATATAAAAAAGAAACAAAAGGAAAAAAAATATATAAAAAAGAACAAAAGTGAGCTCTTTGGTAGGACGCCCCCCCCCCCAAAGTCGTGTCAGGACGCGGCGGCCATATTTACATCTAAAGCTGGCGCCCAGTGTGCTCCTTCCTGCGGGATAATGGAGTTTTATTAAGGTTATTTGACCATGAAGAGGCATCTTAATTATAAGTTTATTTTCAGAGTGATTACAGGCCGGGCGCGCAGTGTGCGCGGTATACACAGATACGGCACATTTATTTAACAAGCCTGATTAATATGCAAGTGTACATTCGCAGAGAGCATTGCATTAGCCTCATGTAGGGCTTTGAATAAGGCTCCCGTTGTTCCTTCGCTCTGACTCATTCCGCCTTTCATTACCAATAGAAGAATCTGCTGTGACGCTGACCCCCTCTGACCCCCTCTGCCCTGCACTCCAGAGTCGCCGGCACATACAGACGACCGGGCGCCAAGACGTGAAACCGATAAACACCACGGCGCCTTAATGACGGGGTGACATTATCTTCGAAAGCGGCCTCTCGGTTGCGATACGCTGGCTCTTGGAGCTGGGGGTTCAGGGCTGGTAGTTCTTGGTGTGAGGACCATTGTGCAGAGCTCCCAACTGTCCTTTATTTGGAGGAACTGCCCCTCTTATGAAACCAAACCCCTCTGTCCTGCCTTCTTCTCCAGTTCTCCATCATTATGGTCTAATGCAACCCTTGTAAGAAGGAGGTAAAGGACTACCTACCTCTGGGGTTCACCCCCCCCCCCCAGTTGTTGTTTTTGACGTGCATCCCTGTGTCCAAACCGGAACCCCACCCTATACGTGGTGAGTCAGTAGTTCTGTTATCTGACCCATTAGCATTTGGGTCATTTTTGCACTGCCCTTATGTCTCTGTTTTTATTTTTGATATAAGAACAGAGGGACCCTTGAACCCCTGAAATAACTTATGTCTACAGTTCTTGGTATATTAGTGTGATCTGTAAATTGTAGGCACCATTAATAAACAAAATGATGAAGAATTTGCTTGGAACGAAAGAATTTTGACACCCAGACCGACTGTGAAAATTGTAGCCACCACTTACACTAGAGGCCAGAGCAGAAAAGCCGCCTTACATTAATAGTCCATTAAAAATTGCCCTCTTATATTTGTGGTCCTTTGAAAAGTGTGCTCTTACATTAGTGGTCCATTGATTGATGCCCTCTTTCATTGGTGCTCCATTGATTGATGCCCTCTTTCATTGGTGCTCCATTGAATGGTGTCCTCTCATATTAGTGGTCCATTGAATGGTGCCCTCTTTCACTGGTACTCCATTTAATGGTGTCCTCTTACATTAGTGGCCCATTGAAAAGTGTCCTCTTACATTAGTAGTCTATTGAAATGTGCCCTCTTATATTAGTGGTCCATTGTAAAGTGTGCTTTTATATATGTTATCCATTGAAAAGTGCCCTGTTACATTAGTGGCCCATTGAGAAGTGTCTTCTTATATTAGTGGTCCATTAAAATGTGTACTCTTACATTAGTGGTCCATTGAATAGTACCCTCTTACATTAATGGTCCTTTGAATTGTACCCTCTTACATTAGTGGTCCATTGAATAGTACCCTCTAACATTACTGGTCCATTGAATAGTACCCTCTTACATTAGTGGTCCACTGAATAGTACCCTCTTACATTAGTGGTCCATTGAATAGTACCCTCTAACATTACTGGTCCTTTGAATAGTACCCTCTTACATTAGTGGTCCTTTGAATAGTACCCTCTTTCATTAGTGGTCCACTGAATAGTACCCTCTTTCATTAGTGATCCATTGAATAGTACCCTCTAACATTAGTGGTCCTTTGAATAGTATCCTCTTACATTACTGGTCCGTTGAATAGTACCCTCTTACATTAGTGGTCCTTTGAATAGTATCCTCTTACATTACTGGTCCATTGAATAGTACCCTCTTACATTAGTGGTCCTTTGAATAGTATCCTCTTACATTACTGGTCCATTGAATAGTACCCTCTTACATTAGTGGTCCACTGAATAGTACCCTCTTTCATTAGTGGTCCATTGAATAGTACCCTCTAACATTAGTGGTCCTTTGAATAGTATCCTCTTACATTAGTGGTCCATTGAATAGTACCGTACCTTCTTACATTAGTGGTCCATTGAAGAGTACCCTCTAACATTGCTGGTCCTTTGAATAATACCCTCTTACATTAGTGGTCCTTTGAATAGTACCCTCTTACATTAGTGGTCCATTGAATAGTACCCTCTTTCATTAATGGTCCCTTGCAAAGTGCCCACGTGGTGCTGTTCTGTGTGGCTGCTCTGACTGTGCCTTTCTCGCAGGCACAGCAAATGAATGGTCGCTATGCCTGCAAAAACGCACACGCTGTGCCCACAAAAACGGGAATATGTGAACCCAGACTAAAGTGCAGCAACACTTTTTCAATTTTTAGTTTAAAGAATTCTGTATAGATCTATACCATTTTTGGTATTTTCTTGCTATCTGTATACAGTTTTTTCCGTCTGTATGCAGACTTTTTCACATATTTATACTTTTTTCCATACATTATAATCAATGTCTCTTCTTAATTATGCAATTTTTTTCTGTAGTTTTAATTGTGGCTTTTAAAAAAAAAAAGGCATTTAAGGCTGAATAAGTATCCTCGCTATTCTTCAGAGAATTGTGGCCAAATCCCATTTTTCTGTTGCTGGGTATGGACCGTGTGTGAGGTCCTACGAGAGATAAGCATGTTATCAGATACCAGTGGTGAGGACTCCTTGCCAGTCTTCCCGGCTCTGTAGCAGAAGTCTGAGGCTTTGAGTTTCACCTCTGATTGTATCACTCCAGTGACACCATCGGCCGTGCTCCTCAATTCACACCTCCTCTGCTTTATTGCTTGACAATATTGCTACTAGTGTAAGAATATTGATTCCTCGCCTCCGGGGAGCCGAACCCTTCTTGTCATTCAGCATGGAAGAGTTGGAATTCAGTTGGTGCAGAGAAGTGGAAGAAAAAGTGGACTGAAAATGAAAAGGGCGGAATACAAAGGAGGTTTCATTTTCATAAGCAGAACATCTGCACTGGGGCTCTCTTTTTTCAATTTTCCATCAAATACTAGGCCGCTGCCCATGGCATCCACATCAGCATCGGCTTTCATCTTCCATGCAATTTGGGAACACAACGGATGATTCATTATTTACTTTTTATGATTTCTGTATCAACACTTACTACTATCCTTTATTGTCTCCATTCATTTACCCCGAGTTACCCTTTTATGTTTATGCCATGCTATAACCACAGCAATTATCTTGTGTGGTGCCCTGTTGGGCACTTTGATGTATTTATTTGGAAGTCGTTAAAGGAGCTTGTCCCTTTAAATCCATTGTGGTTTGGTATCGGTCCATGGACAGCAGTACACACCCCTTCAGAGACCCTGATCCTCCACGGACAGCAGTACACACCCCTCCAGAGACCACAATCCCATTGACCACCAGGGACAGCAGTACACACCCCTCCAGAGACCACAATCCCATTGACCCCCAGGGACAGCAGTACATACCCCTCCAGAGATCATGATCCTGCTGACCTCCATCCCTCCAGGTACCATCACCCTGCTCACTTCCAGGGACAGCAGTACACACCCCTTCAGAGACCCTGATCCAGCTGACCTCCATCCCTCTAGATACCATCATCCTGCTGACCTCCAGGGACAGCAGTTCATACCCGTCCAGGGACCGTGGTCTCAATGACCTTCAGAGGCAAAATATGCATCCCTCCAGGGCCCATAACTGTGCTCACCTCCAGAGACAGTAGTACGCACCCCTTCGAAGACTATGATCTCACTGATCTCCAAAGACAGAAGTACGCATCCCTCCAGAAACCATGATCCAGCTGACCTCCTAAGACAGCATCACACATCCCTCCAGGGACCACAGTTCTGCTGACCAACCTACAGGAACCATCATGCCACTAACACCCAGAAACATGCATACCTCCACAGACCATGATCCTGCTGACCTCCAGAAACAGAAGTATGCATCCCTCCATAGACCACAACTCCATTGACCTTAGAAATAGCATATGCATTCCTCCAGAGACCATCATTCTGCTGGTATGCATCCTTCCAGAAATCATGACCCTGTTGACTTCCAGAGAGAGCATTTACACACCCCTCCAGCGACCATCATCCTGCAGACATCTAGAGACAGCAGTAGACATCCTTCCATAGAACTTGATCCCGCCGACCTCCAGAGACAGCAGTACCCATCCCTCAAGGACCATTATCCTGCCAGAGACCATGATCCTATTGACCTCCAAAGACAGCGGTATGCACCCTTCCAGAAATCATGATCCAGCTGACCTCCAGAGATAACAGTACTCATCCCTTCAGAGACCATAAGCCTACTGACCTCCAAAGACAGAATTATGCACCCTTGCAGAAATCATGATCCAGCTGACTTCCAGAGACAACATTACACATCCCTCCAGAGACCACGATCCCACTGACCTCCAGAGAGAACGGTAAGCATCTCTCCAAGGACCTTCAGAGACTGCAGTACAAATCACTCAAGAACTGTTATCCTGCTGACCTCCAAATACAGCACCCCTCCAGGGACTATCATCCCGCTGACCTTCAGAGACAGCATTATGCATCTCTCCAGGGATGATGATCCCACAGACCTCCAGAAACCACAGCATGCATGCCTCCAGAATATGATAAAGCTGACCCCCAGAGATAACAGTATGCACACCTCTACAGAATATGATACAAGTGACTCCTAAAGATAACAGAATGCATCTCTCCAGAGACCATGATACCGCTGGCCTCCAGAAACCACAGTATGCATGCCTCCAGAGACTATGATACAGCTGACCCCCAGAGATAACTGAATTCACACTTCTAGAGACTATGATATAGCTGACCCCCAGAGATTGTTATCTCTGGGGGTAAGCATCCCTCCCGAGACCACGATCCTGCTGACCTTCTGGAGAGAACAAGATTTTTTACCATTAAATGGAAACGTTTTATCCTGCAAACATTTCTCTGCCAGAGCACTGATTAAAAAGAAGCAGTCAAGAGAAACATTGTCGTCATCTATCTGTTTCCAAGTTCTGTGCAACTGCCGCATCCGTTTAAAGGTGAGCGAGTTTCGTACTATTAATTCCCGTCTCTAGCAGGCAACAGATGTCCTCTTTATAAAGACATCTGCCGCATTAAAAAGTCAGCATGTTTTGAGCCACAGACGAGAGATAAATAAGTGATAGATAATATTTTCTTTTCAGCGCGGTGCGCTGTATTTACTGGAAAAGCGTAAGTAGGAATGCGTTCTCTTTCAAGGAACGCTAGGAGAAAGAACAGATTTCAATTACTAACACGCGACAGATGTAGAAGTCACTCGTTTATGATATGCCAGCTAATTATGCCTAATCTAAAGTTGCCGGTGCTCCCTTTTCTATCAAGGATCTCAAATATCATGGGTAGGGCGCTATTTTAGATTTCCCTTTACACAGTTGGTAATTAAGGTCCATAAAGGGACCAGGTGCGGCAGTTACTTAGTTTAACTTTTAAAGAGATTTTGCCCAAATGGACAAGTCCTTGTAAAGCAATGGTTCTCAACTCCTGTCCTCAGGACCCACTAACAGGGCCAGATTTTAAGTATTACCTTGGGGAGATGCAGACTAGAATACTGCAATCACTGAGCAGCAAATGATATCACCTGTGATGTATTTCAGTTATCCTGCAAACCTGGCCTGTTAGTGGGTCCCGAGGACAGGAGTTGAGAACCACTGCTGTAAAGGCTGCCACCCAACCTACTTTCATTCACTTTCTCCGTAGTCCTCCACCACTCTGTTAGTCCATCGGCACATCAAAATTCCAGATGACCCACAACAAAAATGGCAAGTGTTGCTCAAGACTCCACCAGGTCCTTTTGCATGACAAACCAATAGGAATGCTGAATAGGGCAAAGCTCGCCCCCGCTCAAAACATCTAGCAGGGAAAGGAAGTCCTAAAAGCCGCACATCACTGCAAAAATGACAGCCTTAGCCTGAGCTCCAACCAGGCCATGCCCCCAACACAGTTCACTCTGCCCACCCATGATTATTCTCCAGAGTGAAATTAAATGTTTTAGGGGGCATGTCCTGGGTGGAGCCCGGGCTAAGGCTGTCATACACCTCCTTACAGGGAGGGTGAGCGTGCTAGTATGCTACCTCCCATGATGAAGTGCTTGGACAAAGTAGACAAGCCTGAATATTGTCACTTAAGTAAGATGACACTTTATTAACCCTATGTATGCTCCAACATAATTCAGTATGGGGTTTCCTCAGTATTTGACTCCTGGAGCAATAGAGATGGGGGCAGGGGTAGGAATGGAGGTGAGTAGAAGCAGGTTGGTGGGAAGGCTTTAAAGAGACTCTGGCACAGTCTTCTTACTCTATTGCAAATGGTTCTCATCCGCAGCGGCATTGCAGTGGGAGAGAAAGTCAATAGGAACATAGTTCCTCTATGGTTTCCAGGGTCATTAGGGTAGCTATATGACTGGGTGTTGCCAATGCATTTGACTCTAGCAGCCAATCTTGGGTCAGGCAGAATCTATTTAAGGCTCTGGCTCCGAGGCTTGGTGCACATTTTGCATGTGGGCAGTGTAAGGATGAGTCACACGTCTGACAGGGACAGTGTTCATGAGCGGGGAGAGGTTCCAGATGAGTAGGGATGGACATGCCATCCTTCTGGAGATCTCCCCACTTGGGTTAGGACCAGCCAGGCCCCATTCCATCCCTCAAGACAGATGCTGTTGGCACATCTTAGACCTGCTCAGTTACACATTGCTGTTACATGCTGTGAGTGTTCCCGGTTGGGTGCCTTACCGCCGGGATTGTTGTGAATTACTGGATTCTGCATTATTACAAGTTCTGTTCTCCGCAACTTGACTCTGTGGAGGGGATTTTACTAAAACTGGGGCACTGAGAATTTGGTGCAGCTGTACATGGTAGCCAATCAGCTTCTAACTTCAGCTTTTTCAAGTTAGCTTTGAAGGTAAAACATTGAAGCTGATTCTATGGAAAGCTGCACCAAATAAAAGTCCTGTTATTACAGCCAAAGTGTTTGGGAAGCTTTAGACTACCCAGGGCTTGGTGGGCTGTAAGACTTTACACTTGCTTTGACTTTAGTGCAAATTATAGTGCCTACCGCTTGAATATTTTTTATGTGTTTTTTTATGCTTCTGTGATGCTTTTGATGCTTGTTTGAAGCTTGGCAAATGCCCTGTGTGTGTGCGTTGATTTTCTATTTGTTTTAAAATGGCCAACTCATTAGTACCCTCGTTCAGCAGATCTCCAGCTTATTAATACCCTTATTCAGCAGATCTCCAGCCTCCCCCTACTATAAGCAGCAGTGGGGCATAGTTCCTCCCACTGACATCAACAATGGGGCATTATTCCTTCTACAGACACCAGTAATTGGGCACAATACCACCCACTGATACCAATGATGGGGCACTATTACTCCTCCCACTGATATCAACGATGGAGCACTATTCCTCCCACTGATACCAATGATGGGACACTATTACTCCTCCCACTGATAGCAACGATAGAGCATTATTCCTCCCACTAATACCAATGATGGTACACTATTCCTCCCACTGACACCAATGATGGGGCACTATTCCTCCCACTGACACCAATGATGGGGCACTATTCCTCCCACTGATACCAATGATGGGACATCTATTCCTCCCACTGACACCAATGATGGGGCACTATTCCTCCCACTGATACCAATGATGGGGCACTATTCTTCCCACTAATACCAATGATGGGACACTATTCCTCCCACTGACACCAGCAATGGGGCACTATTCCTCCCACTGACACCAATGATGGGACATCTATTCCTCCCACTGACACCAATGATGGGACACTATTCCTCCCACTGACACCAATGATGGGACACTATTCCTCCCACTGACACCAATGATGAGACACTATTCCTCCCACTGACACCAATGATGGGGCACTATTCCTCCCACTGATACCAATGATGGTACATTATTCCTCCCACTAATACCAATGATGGGACATCTATTCCTCCCACTAATACCAATGATGGGACATCTATTCCTCCCACTGATACCAATGATGGGACACTATTCCTCCCACTGATACCAATGATGGGACACTATTCCTCCCACTGATACCAATGATGGGACACTATTCCTCCCACTAATACCAATGATGGGACATCTATTCCTCCCACTAATACCATTGATGGAACATTGTTTACACCACTGACACCAGGCCATTTTCTACTCCTGCTGGCCACAGTCTGGCCCCCCTAAAGCTTGAAGGACAGTAAACTGGCCCTTCATTTAGAAAGTTTGGAGACCTCTGCTTTGGATTAATACATTCTCTGCAAACTTTTTCCAGAAGCACCCATAGACCCGCCTGTACCTTTAAACTGCCTCTAGACACCTAAGCCAAGGTCCGCACTACCTATGGCATTAGATGTTTTCTGGAATCCAGTGCCCTTCACCAACTTCTCGCACCGTAAAAACCTGCAGGATTCTAACCTCCACCATTCTATCTGACCGAAAAAAAAAAAAGTTTTATCCAGCGTTCCATTTTAATATCTTAATTTTGCACTAAAGAAGAAAATCTGACAAAGTTTCACGCCACTAAGAACCAGTTTCTTGTAGTGCAAATATTTCTACATTCTAGGTTTAGCTAGCTTAGGAACCTTCAAGATAAAGGTTGCAGATTGATCAAAGTACGCAACAGCTTAGCGCTCTGTCTTTCATGCTAAGGGAAATTAAGGCGTGCTAAAGCTTAAATATAGGTCAATATCTTATTTTCCATGCTCCTTAATGATGGAAGTAAAGCAGCTAGTGGAAAAAATATAGGTGCTTCGTTTGATCTATTTGTATATTATGCTGTCAGATCTACTTTATTCCACCAAATTATTATAACAGATCGTCCACGGGAAATGCAAAAATTAAACCGCACGTAGAAGAAATTCAAGGATTATTCCAATGAAAAAACAGCAAAGAAAAAGAACGATAACGCCCATGAGACACCAATGTTGTTTTCAATTTGTTAGTTGCTAACCACAATCAACTGGCATTATGGAATCCTTCATTGGCCTCTGTTTCCGGGATGATAGTCGCTTACCAAGCCAAATAGACTATTTTCAGATGTGTTGGATGTTAATCATACAGCAGCTGTCAACCAAGATACACTTGAATTAAAGCCTTAAACTCAGCTCTTTCCAATAAAGTATCCGCCGATTGCTTAATATGTGTCCTGTTCCAGTATGGTGGCTTTTGGAAAAGTCTTCATCCAATATGACAATTTTAGGGCTCGTTCACACTTGCTTCAACTATAACAAATATTAAAGTGCCTACCGTTTCAACATGCTTTTTTGATGCTTCAGTGATGCTTTTTTTGAAACTTTAATGAAGCTGGGCAAATGCCCTGTGTGTGTTGATTTTGTATTTGTTTTAAAGGGGCCCAGTAGAACCCAGCTCAGTAGTAGCCCTTTTCAGAAGATCCCCAGCTCAGTGGTACCCTTGTTTAGCAGATGTTCTGCTCAGTAGTATTCCCAGCTACATTGATGCCCCACACAGCAGTATCCCCAGCTTTGCTGATCCCCCACTCAGTAGTAACCCCCAGCTCTGCTGATCCACTGCTCAGTAGTAACTTCCAGCTCTGCTCATCTGCTGCTCAGTAATAGCCCCCTGCTCTGCTGATCCCCTGCTCATTAGTACCCCCAGCTATGCTGATCCTCTGGTTTAATGACCCTCCTCTCTATCTGGTCCCCGCTCACCTCCCACTATATTGCTCCCGTGCTGTGCACCATGTCTGACATTGCTAGTTTCTCCAGCTTCGATCCCCCCAGCTCTGCTGATCCTTTGCTGCTCAATCCTCTCTCTCCGGTCCCTGCTTCTGCTTTAGCGGTCCCATGTTGCACATCATGTTTGCTGTCTGCTAGTTGCTCCACTCTGGTCCAGACGCCGCTCACCTTCCTGCTGCTTCACGCTGCACACCAGATGTGACATCTACACCAGACACTCCTAGAATATATACACATGAACAAGAAGAGGCTGCTGATGATGTCTTTACGGTTCGCTTGTTGGTTTCCCAGTGCTTCCTGGGATATCTCATACATGCAGAACAAGGGGGGTAACACTGCGATAGACTTCAAAAATTATATAAAGAGATGGAATATAGCAGCAACCAAAAAGTACCAACCATGTACCTTAATGCATTACCATTCATAAACAAATGGTCGCGCTAATGAAAAATTTAAACACATTGGATATACTAAAACATATGTTCACATGAGTGAGATAATATAGAGTCCATAAGAAGAGTCATGAACCAAACAATGAAGGTATAGGTATTCTTGATAGATAGATCACCGTGTAATAGATGTGAAATCAATAGTGACACCTCCATCTCAAGTATATACGCAGCTTACAAGAAGAACCTGGGGATATCTCCGGCAGTTATGAGGTCCCAATGGAGCGGGTGTGACTTGGTTATGCCAAAGGAATGTCAGACTAAACCATCGAAATCCACCACGTCGGGGAAGACGCGCTGACGTCACTGCCGAAAGAACGTTCGTGTTTGCAGCCGGCCGGCTCATGTTTACAATACCTGCATGTTTCTACCTTGATTTATTGAACTGCCAATCACGACTATCTTATGGTGGATTTCGATGGTTTAGTCTGACATTCCTTTGGCATAACCAAGTCACACCCGAAATGTCTGTGCCTAATCAGTGTTTCGAAGATTATTCTCTGGTTCTCTGATGGTGCTTCATTGATGGTAATTGAGAACTGACAATTGATCTTGGCAATCTCTTTTCTCTGGGTGACAAGGGGTGGAGCCATATACCCCTGGCCATTCCGATGAGTGGGCGGTTTCTTAGAAAATGTCTAGGGCGGGCCGTTGCGATACATGCTTCATAATTCATGCATTGTGTATGAAAAGCATATGTCAAGATTGGGCCGCCCCGGCAAATCTCCCAGTAAGAAATTCAATCTCAGCATGCATAAAGCTTTCAAATGACTCTGGGAGTTCTAAGACCTTCTAGGACCCTGGGAAGGGAACATACTAGTTCAATCCCTCCTTGGGTAACAAGGGGGGAATGTTTATACGTTTCTACCTTTTCATGTTGTTTCAGAGTTACTGAAAAGGTCAGGATTGCTGGGGGTGATTTACGGTGTCGCATGCCCAAACATCAGTTTGGTTTATGTTTGTTAAAGATAAACGAACAGGCCTCTTCTGCCCATACCAGTCATAAACCATTATCAGATGGCCCCCTTTGAAGTTGATCTTGCCAGAAAGGGAGGGGGTGGAAATGAGGAGTCTTGTCCTACGTACAAACTGCAATGGCTGACCATCACAAAATGGAGTTGCTTTCTAAAAGTGGGGCAGCATTGCTTACGTCTCACGCGTGATATCATGACTTTGTGTGTGTCTCACATGTGATATCATCACAGTGACCATTTTATTTAGTGACAGAAGCTTTGATTGGCATTCAGAGTGCTTTAAAAAAAAAGTGTTTCCAATGCCATATTTTAAAGCAAGTGTACACAAGCCGTTAATGAAAAACAAATCTTTTTTCCAAAAGAATCATTCAACATCCAATGTCCCACACCATCTTCTCAGCCAAGTTCTATCACCAATATGGTTTCTCAACAACAAAGGTGTTTATGTTAAAGCAGCTGCCAAGCACTGTAATTCGGTGTCAGCATTTCTTAACCAAAGTTTGAGTTCACTTCTGTAAATGTCCACGGAGATTCAAGGCCAGCATGGCATCTTAGCAGGTGCAGTTAGCTAGTCTCCTATTAGGTGGCTCTGTTCCAAAATAGTATCTGGTTACAGAGAAGAGTGTCATCAGGTGCTAGGTCCCTTTTAGCTAAAGTCCTCCTGTAGTGATATATTGGGTGAGTCAGTGCCCATATATAAGCCAGGTTGGCAGGATGTAGGCAGGTGCAGACTACTTTCTCCACTACACTGTGGTGCTCAACCACACCTGCATTGCAGAGGGAGAGGAATCAAGAGGAACATGGTTCCTCTATGGTTTCCTGGGTCACTGGGGAAGTTATCCAGTTAGATGCTGCCACCCCAGTGACCCCACCCATCTACAGCTCTCGTTTTTTTTTTGTTTGTTTTTTTGTTTTTTGGGTGGGGCTGGGTGCTGGATGGAGAGATGGAACATTGCTGACCTCCCGGTTATGAGGAAAGGTTTTGTCGATTGGGTCCTGTATCCATATTGGTGACAGTCGTCCATGTATGAGGGGTGCCGATTTATCCCTACTGCCAGACAACTACCTGCCAGGATTGATCATATATGCTGTTTACCAGCCTACCTCTGGTAAGGGTGTTTAATTATTCAAGGTGGTGGATACACTTCTCCGTGGTGGAACACTTAGAAGCACAGAATATTTTTTCTACTATCACAATTAATTTCTATTATCACGATTTGCACATTTTCTTTATACTAGATATTTTTTGTGGACTTTATTAAGGACTTTATTATTATTCCTGGGTTGTCCCCAGGTCCTAAGTTTGCTATTTATTTCATTTTGATTTTTGGTCTTAGTGCTACACGTTATTTATTGTTTGATATTCACAAATACTGTTGGAGTTGTGGCGTCAGCTGCTTTGATTATTATTTTGGATGCGCAGTGTAATTTTTCTAATTTTTTGCCTAATACAATTACTGTTCTCTGCAACCGGAATGGGTGTTTACTGCCACCACACCACGCTGTACCTCCCCACAAGAAGCCCTAGTGTAATTGAGGCATGGGAGCTGAACACCCCACATCTCAGCAGACGCGGTCAGCCAGTGCAGGCCCTGGAAATGGGCTGGAGGACAGGGAGAGGTAGACCTGCACCCAGAAGTGTCGGGTGTAGACTTCATAACTTTTATGGTGGTGGAGGCTTTTAGCATATAAGAAATGCTGATTAACTTATGTGAGCACTAGAGGAAACCACAGCAGAAAAAGCTATTAGCATAACACATCAGCTAACAGTTCAACACTCAGCCATATTTTGGATCAGGGGTATCCTAACGTTCTTAACAAAGGGCCAGTTTATTGTCCTTCAGAGTTTAGGGGGGCCAGACTGTAGCCAGTGGGAGGAGGAAATGCCCAAGTGCCAGTGGTTGTAAATAATGTCTCAGGCTTGGTGGTCAGTGGGATTTCAAAAAATGAAAGTGTCTGTGGTAAGTGGGAGGGATAGTGCCCCATCATTGGCATCAGTGGAAAGAAAAGTGCCCCCTCATTGGTGTCAGTGGCTGGAATAGTGCCCCATCATTGGTGTCAGTGGGAGGGATAGTGCCCCATCTTTGGCATCAGTGGAAAGCAAAGTGCCCCATCATAGGTGTCAGTTTGAGGAATACAGTAGTAGCCCATTGCTGGTGTCAGTAGGGGGAATAGTTCCCCATCATTGATGTCAATAAGGGGAATAATGCCCCATCATTGATGTCAATAAGGGGAATAGTGCCCCATCATTGGTGTCAGTGGGAGGAATAGTGCCCCATCATTGGTGTCAGTGGGAGGAATAGTGCCCCATCATTGGCATCAGTGCAAAGAAAAGTGCCCCATCATTGGTGTCAGTGGGAGGAATACAGTAGTAGTCCATTGCTGGTGTCAGTAGGGGGAATAGTTCCCCATCATTGATGTCAATAAGGGGAATAGTGCCCCATCATTGGTGTCAGTGGGAGGGATAGTGCCCCATCATTGGTATCAGTGGGAGGAATAGTGCCCCATCATTGGCATCAGCGGAAAGTAAAGTGCCCCATCATTGGTGTCAGTAGGGGGAATAGTGCCCCATCATTGATATCAATAAGGGGAATAGTGCCCCAACATTGGTGTCAGTGGGAGGGATAGTGCCCCATCATTGGTATCAGTGGGAGGGATAGTGCCCCATCATTGGTATCAGTGGGAGGGATAGTACCCCATTGTTGCTCTCAGATGGAGGAATCGTACCTCATTGTTGGTGTCAGAGGGAGGAATAGTAGCCCATTTTTGGTGCCAGTACGAGGAATAGTACCCTATTGTTGGTGTCAGAGGGAGGAATTATGCCCCATTGTTGATGTCAGTGGGAGGGATAATACCCCATTGTTGATGTCAGTGGGAGGGATAGTACCCCATTGTTGGTGTCAGAGGGAGAAATGATGCCCCATTGTTGATGTCAGTGGGAGGGATAGTACCCCATTGTTGGTGTCAGTGGGAGGGATAGTACCCCATTGTTGGTGTCAGTGGGAGGGATATTACCCCACTGTTTATGTCAGTGGGAGGAATGTTGCCCCATTGTTGATGTCAGTGGGAGGAATAGTAACTAGAGTTGAGCGAACACCTGGACGTTCGGGTTCTGCTGGTCCGTCCGAACTTTGGGACAAAGTCCGGGTCCGGACGGAACCCGAACGCTCGCACGGACAACGAACCCCATTGAAATCAATGGGGACCCGAACTTTTAGGCACAAAAATGGCTGTAGGAAAGTCCTGGAAAGCCCCAGAGGGCTGCAAAAGGAAGTAAAATGGGGGTAAGGGTAGGGCAAGTGCCCTACAAAAAAATGGGGACAGGGAAATAACTTTAAATATTTAAAAAAAATAAAAACATAAAAAATGCAAAAATGGAGATGAATGTGGTTCATCTTCAAACTGTGTCTGAAAAGTATTAATTAACGGTAGAAGCCATATAACTGTTCTAAAATCATCTTCAAACTAGGACAAGTGCCCTACAAATAAATGGGGATAGGGAAAATAAATTAAAATCAAATAAAAAAACGGGAAGGGGGGTGGATGTGGAGTAGGAGCCTAGAGG
>BLSH010129786.1:1065074-1081279 GCA_018402905.1 Glandirana rugosa | reverse complement strand
TATATTTGGTAACCCGGGATAGAGAGAGTGATGGTGGATGTTACCTCATGATAAGGAGGATGACCGTGCTTTTTACCCAATGATAATCACAACAGTAAAGTAATCTATCTCAGGATGCAGGATCAGATCTTAAAATGTCTCTATTCTCTCCCTCACGCTGTCAGCTACCTCTCCCTACACTAACCCAAGAGCATGCGACTGCAGTACTACGTGACTCCAGCTTATAAAGAGGCTGGGTCACATGATGCACTGGCCAATCACAGCCATGCCATTAGTAGGCATGGCTGTGATGGCTTCTAAGGGCAAACCAGTGAAACGCTTGTTGATTGGCTGCCCTGCAGCTTCTCAACACGTGGAGTAAAATAGCAGAACCCCGGACCGAACCCGAACGATTTTTGAAATGTCCGGGTCCGGGTCCGTGCCCCGGACACCCGAAAGTTCGGTACGGACCCGAACGTTACAGTCCGGGTTCGCTCAACACTAATAGTAACCCATTTTTCGTGCCAGTAGGAGGAATAGTACTCCATTGTAGGTGGTAGTGAGAGAGATAGGGCCCAATGGTTTATATTAGTGGGAGGAACAGTGCCCCGTTGTTGGTATCAGTAGAAGGAATATTGCACCATCACTGGTGTCAGTGGGAGGAAAAGTGTACCAAAGGTTAGATAAAGGTAAGCAAAGGGCCACATCCAGTTGGCGGGCCACAGCTTGGAGACCACTGCTCTACATGGCCTTTGCCTAAGCAGATGACCAGAGACCATCGGACTGAATGAAGATACAGAAGATAAATCCCTGACAGGTAACTCTTTACTAATCTATACTGTCAATGTAGTTGTCTTTTGGTAAGGTCTATTTTCATGATGGTAAATACAGTTTGCTCTTAAAATGACATCCTTTATATGCTGATAAGATTTTTATGGCCTTCCCCGTGTTTCTGACATGGTAGTAATTGGCCAGTATTATAGTTCTCAGGAAGAATATTGATGGTCAATAACCATGGTCCACGTTGTTTATGGAAGCTTCCAAAGACTGTCTACTTTCAGTCCAGAAGCTTTAACTCTACATGGTAGATCCCACTGAAGCAACCAACCAGTTACCAGCTTAGCATTTGTCTCCAAAATGGACGCCCTTTGGGCTTTTAAATTTGTATTTCCATCACTGATTTTATGAGATGACTGTATATCTTTCTTCAAAGACTTAAGTCACAACACCGGCTAGTTGTGGTACGTTTTTGGATCGAAAAAAAAAAATCTGAATAATGTATGAAGTGTCCTGGAAGGAAAATTATAATCTTTTTGTTCTCCGTTCACCGCAAATCACAATATTTGATGTAAATGGAGCCACTGATTGAGAACTATGTATACTAGACTGTAATTAGGCACTTATGTTTGGTACGGCTGAGATTGTATTAAGATATTAATGACAGATTGTGGAAGTACGGCTCTGCTGTTTTCGCCAATCCATTCTGCATGTAAATTCTACCCAGCTGTACCGGGTGCCAACTTGGCCTGGCATGGCACTCTTATGAAATATGACTTCCTGTATCTTTGCAACTTTTTAAAACAAAGCCTTCTCTGTGAGGTGGGCATAGGTGGCCACTCTTTCGGTGCTGTAGATAGTTCATGTAAAAAGTCGATGGAACTGGTCCATTGTCAATAAAAGGGGTGTCAAACTCAATTTTGAGGGCCCGAATCAGCATTATGACTGCCCTCAAAGCGCCGGTTGTATCTGTAAGATTAGATGCTAGATGTCCAGAGCACCCCCCACCATCAGAAGTCAAGAGTCCCCCACATCACAGTGCACCCTCCTTACCTTGTGCTGCTGCTGGGAAAAAGCTGGAGGCAGAGCTGGGAAACAGACAGCGCACGGTCTGGAGGAGGACCAGAGGAGGGCTGGAGTCAGCTGCCAGATTCTGCTGAATGCTGAGACCAGGGGAGGCGGAGACTAGTGGGTGCCACGGCTGCACAGAGAAGTGCAGGATCTTGTGGAAGAGTTCTGTTCTCCTCTCTGCTCCTGACTGCTGGGACAAGGTGGGGACATAAAGGGGGGGGGTGCCGAAGCTGCAGGAGAGGTGCGAGGGCCACATGAAATGGCCTGGGGGGGCCAGATTTGGCCCCTGGGCCTTCTGTTTGACACATCTCGTCTATAAGGAGAAAAATAGACCAGTACCATGGGAGGAGCCTAAGCCGCTGATGCCATTACTAAGGTGGGAGACTGTGAGGGAGGCTGTCCGCATTTGTACATACCTCGCAAACAATTCCATGGATACATAGTGATTGCCTTTAAGGGATACATTTTTAACATCAGTTTGGCAGATAGACATCTAGCCCCTGTGATTCTGCTCCTTTCCTCCTCCTGGGGCTTCCCTGTCTTTCTGCCCCCCCCCCCCCCCCAGCTTGCACGCGAAGGGTAACTGGTGGTTTGCATCTACGATGTCTTGGCCTGTAGCCAGGAGAGGTTTCTTCCTTGCCTCCTGCTGTCCACTCGCCTTGGATTTTTGGTATAGTTACAACTGCACAGTATTCAGTTCCCTTATTCATCCTCCTGAGAAAGCCTCTAAAAATCCCTACGAAACGCATCGAGAAAAACTTTTATGTGCAATATATAAACAGGGGACTAGTTCCCCATTAAGAACAGATAAATGGCTAATGTATATGATACTTTTAAAGGGACTTACTGTACAGACATATACACAGAGTAAAAAGTGAGTACACCCCTCACATTTTTGTAAATATTTTATTCTATCTTTTCATGTGACAACACTGAAGAAATGACACTTTGCTACAATGTAAAGCAGTGAGTGTACAGCTTGTATAACAGTGTAAATTTGCTGTCCCCTCAAAATAACTCAACAAACAGCCATTAATGTCTAAACCGCTGGCAAGAAAAGTGAGTACACCCCTAAGTGAAAATGTTCACATTGGGCCCAATTAGCCATTTTCCCTCCCCGGTGTCATGTGACTCATTAGTGTTACAAGGTCTCAGGTGTGAATGGTGAGCAGGTGTGTTGAATGTGTTGTTATCGCTCTCACTCTCTCATACTGGTCACTGGAAGTTCAACATGGCACCTCATGGCAAAGGACTCTCTGAGGATCTGAAAAAAAGAATTGTTGCTCTACATAAAGATGGCCTGGGCTATAAGAAGATTGTCAAGACCCTGAAACTGAGCTGCAGCACGGTGGCCAAGACCATACAGCGGTTTAATAGGACAGGTTCCACTCAGAACAGCGCCTCATCATGGTCGACCAAAGAAGTTGAGTGCAGTGCTCAGCGTCATATCCAGAGGTTGTCTTTGGGAAATAGACGTATGAGTGCTGCCAGCATTGCTGCAAAAGTTGAAGGGGTGGAGGTGAGCCTGTCAGTGCTCAGACCATATGCCGCACACTGCATCAAATTGGTCTGAATGGCCATTGTCCCAGAAGGAAGCCTCTTCTAAAGATGATGCACAAGAAAGCCTGCAAACAGTTTGCTGAAGACAAGCAGACTAAGGACATGGATTACTGGAACCTTGTCCTGTGGTCTGATGAGACAAAGATAAACTTATTTGGTTCAGAAGGTGTCCAGCTTGTGTGGCGGCAACCAGGTGAGGAGTACACAGACAAGTGTGTCTTGCCTACAGTCAAGCATGGTGGTGGGAGTGTCATGGTCTGGGGCTGCATGAGTGCTGCCGTCACTGGGGAGCTACAGTTCATTGAGAGAACCATGAATGCCAACATGTACTGTGACATACTGAAGCAAAGCATCCCCTCCCTTCAGAGACTGGGCCACAGGGCAGTATTCCACTCCGTGACGGACTGTCAGTAATCAGCAGCAGGGGTGGCCAGATCTTCATAGCTACACTCAGGAAACTGGGACCAGACTGTGTATGCATTTAAATAATACTAAACACACGCTGTGTAATGTACATTGTCCCTTCTATTTCTGTATGGGGATGATGGCACTGTAATTATTAAAAAATAAATAAAATCTAAGTCCCTTTTTCCTAATGGATATCCAGCTGTCACATGACCCAGCTCTCTCCCAGCCTCTCTGCAGGGAAACATAGGCAGGAGGAAATTCTAGTCTTCTGCTACTGGTCACATGTTCAAAAAAACAAACAAAAAAAACAGCCTTTGGAATACAGAGTAAAGATAAATAGTTAATATCAATGATTTGAAATTGTTTTAAATTGTCTTGCAAATATATATTTGAAATCAAATTTTTATAATTTTTTTTGGAAATAATGCGGTGTGGGCGGATTTCTTCCAGTCACAGGCTGCGCCACGCCTCCTCTGGGCTGTGTCTTAGAATGAGAGGGAGGTGAAGCCTCCATCAATCTACATGTAATATCCCACCCCCATTGTGTTTAACTGGTTAGTGGACATGGAGGCGGAGGGATGGTCATTTACCACTGTGCATACAGCCACATGTGTGACTCTATAGTCACATGGGATGCTCAGATGGGATAGGGAGGAAATGCTCAGCATAGAAACGCCCTGAAAACTGAGCATGTGCGGAGCTGTCAACACTACGCTGCAAAATCACCAACTGGGAGATAGAGAGCAGCAGAGTCAACCAGGTTTTATGCAGAATACAGAAAAGGGATCTCATAGTGATGAGTGAGTATGAAGAGCATGGAATACACCATTTATTGATCTTTTTTATATGCTAAATGGTATTTATTTACAGTGAAACAAAATGCACCAAACACCAGCATACAGAAAACATATAAATACAAGTGAAGCAAAAACCCAGTGACAAAATTCCTGACTAATCAACCCAACAAACAGAAAGCCTAACAACTAACTATATAAATATATGCAAAAATAGGGGACACAGAAAAGCTGAGGAAAACTGGAGGTGTGGGGAGTAGATGGGTAGGGGGGATTAAAACCGGTATCAGGAACAAAGGGGAGCAAGTACAAGACAGCAGAGTACAAGGCAAGTGCAGGTTCTAGGCAAACTGAATTTGGCAGCACCAAAACACTGGAGCGAGAGGCACTACTAGGAAAGGGCCTAAATACCCTCCCAGCAGCCAGCATTAGGTGGAAACTGATTACTGGGGTCTGCTGGCTGCTGGGAGACACCCGCTGGAGGATACTGGAATTACAACCCTCTGCCCAGGAAACCACAATGCCACCAGCAGGTGATTCTGGTCCTGACACAGAAAGTGACGTTAGATCTTCTCAACAATACAGACTGCAAAAAGGGCATTGGACAGGTGGTGAGGAGGCGTTAGCTTGCGTCCTCACTGTCTGATTTAATCCTATAATGTCACAATATTGTGACGTTGCGGTGTGGCCCCATTAAACTCAATGGGTTAGTGTGCACCTTGAAGCCATTGAACTCCATAGGCATCCTCTGCTCCCCGAGCTAAGAATGTTGCGGGCGCAAAGCAAAACATTGAGCCACGCATACGTTTTGCTTTGTGATGCTTTGCATTTTTGGTAATGTGTTTGTGTGCATTGTACATGCGTTGTGTTTGTTTTCATGTTTTTTCTTTGCCTTGTTTGCCTTGCAGTGTGTTGCTCTTATGCACAATGGCGCGCATTTCAATGCTTTGTGTTGCGCTACGCTGAAAAAGGTAATGCATGCTTTACTTCTTTTCAGTGCTGGGCAAATGTAGTGCAACACAATGTGCTGAATTGACTTGCATTAGAAACAGTGGCAGCCTGTCCATTAGGGGCGCATGGGTGCCTACCCCCATATCCATGCGTCTGGCCCCCTAATCTACATGTAGGGTGCCAGGCGCATGGATTCCAATGTGGGGGGGGGTGTTTTTTTAAAGCATGTGATTATAGCCAGAGGCTCTAATAGGCTTCAAAAAGGATGGGCTTGAGGCGCAGAGCACTGTGAACTGAGACCACCCAGTTGTGTGACAATAGCGAATGAATATTCACTATTTTCACACGGATCCTGCCCCCAGCCAATCAGGAAGCAGGTCCTGAGACCCGTCACCCAATTGGCTGAAAGGACAAGCAATCTTATTGGACGCCTAGGAGGAGGAGGAGGGAGGAGACGCACGGCGGAAGCCGCTGTGATGCAGAGGAGGAGATGCCCGCAATTGTTGATAGGGTAAGTGCTGACCGACCGACCAGGGGGACTCAAGAAAGAAAGGGGTAGTCCCTGGAAGTCACACATCTAAGATGTCCTGGAGAGGTGGACAGAGTGGCGACCTCAGCCTGGACTCCAACCGGGCCACACCCCCAATGCGTTTCACTCCGCCCCCTGGAGCTTGGTCATGGGGATAGACCAGGGGGACCCCCAAGAGTGGGAGGCGAGGGTGCCACTGGCTGACTGGGGGGGGGGGGTTGTTTGCAGCTCCCCCTAAAAAAGAACCCACCAGCCGCCACTGATTAGTAACCATTATTTTGTTGGTTCAGTACATCTGGTCTGAATCTACCCTGTAACCCATGGAAAAAGCCCTAAAAAAACCCTAAAATATGACACCACCCGAGTCACAGTACCCCCGCCTTGTGTGTAATCTACCCGGCTCCCTCCAGTACCTACCATTCTCTATCACCGCGGCCTCACCGGAAGAGAGCGCCCTCTGGAGGTCCCTGCCAATGACAGCACAGCTTACATCGGAGGTGGATGCCGTGTCGCACTCCTCTTGGTCAGCCTACTTTAGTGGTGGGGCAAGGAATAACCTGGGGGGGGCAACCCCTTAGTGACACCCCTGCCCGGTACATATCATGGCTTCCATTGTTTTATTTCTACAGCCTTCCCCTCGCACCACACCGGCAATTTCCTCTTCTCTGTAAACAAAAACATTTCCAATTCTTCTGCCCATTAGTTTAATGTGAAGAGCAACAAAAAAAAAAAAGATGTGAAAGTCTCTGAGCGCTCCGGAAGATGTAATCAGAGAGAAAGGCGACAGCAGGACTCCGCCGAAAATGATATCATAATTACAGCAAATGAAGAGAACAGAAACAAGCAATAAGCAAATCAAAGTCCCAGACAGTGAATAATCGCGCTCTTGTACGCCAACATTAGCGCTTGTCATTTCAAGCAAAATTTACATTTTTTTTTGTTTTAACATTAAAAAAAAAAAGTGAAACTCTAAAAAAAAAAAAGTGAATGTTGTTGGCAGTAAAATATAAGAGGTCGGGGTAAGCAGAGCCGACTCTAAGCTATCAGAATCTTCAGCCCCCGGAAAAAGCATTTTCCTCTTTTTTGTTACAGAATTACAAATGTTGACTTCTTCAGAAGACTTTCACTGACTTTTCCCCCATTAAAAAGCTCATCTCCTTCCAGAGCTGAGCATTCGTGGCTTTGACCTACCGACACCTCCCACTGAGAGATCAAAGGAGCCGGGCGGAAAAAAGTCAGCCGAACGATGACTGCAGCCAATCAGCTGCTCCGTAACTGTTGAGGTATTCTGACAACTGCGTCTGTTGGCTATCAGTATAAGACAGCCGGCGGCGGGAGATATTTCCTCTACGCTGTTCAGTGTGCATAGGGGAAACTATGGATTTTTGACAGAAGGTCCAACCTTTTCCCAATCAAAAAAAAAAATTTAATAAATTAAAAAACAAAACAAAAAACAAATATATTTATAGTTGTGCTCATAAGTTTACATACCCTGGCGGAATTTATGATTTCTTGGCCATTTTTCAGAGATTATGAATGAGAACACAAAAACGTTTCTTTCACTCATGGTTGGTGTTTGGCTGAAGCCATTTATTATCAATCAGCTGGGTTTACGCTTTTTATATCATAATGACAACAGAAACTACCCAAATGTCCCTGATCAAAAGTTTACATACCCCAGTTCTTAACTACTTCCCCACCGCCTGCCATGTATTCACGGCGGCAGTGTGGATGCTGGCCGCGAATCGCCGTAAAAAGACAGCAATCTGCGGCCTAAGGAGTGTGCCCGCGGCTCGGGGAGACCCGATGTCCGCCAGCAAGCCGCGATGAGCGGCCACAGGGAAAGAGCGGGAAACCGCCGATGTAAACACGCCGGTTCCCCGCTCTGTTAGTAGGGGCATGAGAGATCTACTGATCCCTGTCACTGGGATCAGTTAGATCTCTCATGCCCATGGTAGCCCAACCCCCCCCCCCCCCCACAGTTAGAACACGCCTAGGGGACACAGTTACCCCCTAGCTCTCCCCCCCAGGTTAACCCCTTCACTGCTAATGACATTTATACAGTAATCAGTGGACATTTAAATTTCTGATCGCTGAATAAATGTCATTGGTCCCAAAAAAGTGTCAAAAATGTCCGCTGCAATATCGCAGTACTGCTAAAAATCGCAGATCGCCGCCATTACTAGTAAAAAAAATAAATAAATAAATAAAAACCCCAGAAATGAATTCTCATCGTCCGTAAACGCGGCCACTTTTGCGCAAACCAATCAATAAACGCTGATTGCGATTTTTTTTATCACAAATATGAGGAAGAATATAAATCGGCCAAAACCGGTAAAAAAAAAAGTAAGAAATTTGGGTTTTTTTGCAAAATTGTCGCTCTTCTTTTGTTTATAGCGGCGATCAGAAATGACGCAGAGGGGATCAAATACCACCAAAGGAAAGCTCTATTTGTGGGAAAAAAAGGACGCAAATTTTGTTTGGGTACAACGTCGCACGACCGCGCAATTGTCAGCTAAAGCGACGCAGCGCCGAATCGAAAAAAGTGCTCTGGTCCTAAAGGTGGAAATTCTTCCGGAGGTGAAGTGGCTAATACCGTGTATTGCCCCCTTTGAAGTCTTTTGTGGTATTTGTGGATGAGGCTCTTTATCTTCTCAGATGGTAAAGCTGCCCATTCCTCAGTTCCTGGAAATTCTTGGGCTGTCTTGCATGAACTGCAGGTTTGAGATCTCCCCAGAGTGGCTCAATGATCTTGAGGTCAGGAGACTGAGATGGCCACTCCAGAACCTTCACTTTATTCTGCTGTAGCCAATGACAGGGCGACTTGGCCTTGTGTTTTGGATCTTTGTCATGTTGGAATGTCCAAGTACTTCCCATGCGCAGCTTCCTGGCTGATGAATGCAAATGTTCCTCCAGTATTTTTTGATAAAATACTGCATTCATCCTACCATCAATTGTGACCAAATTTCCTGTGCCTTTGTAGCTCACACATCCCCAAATCATCAGCGATCCACCTCCGTGTTTCACAGTTGGAATGGTGAACCTTTCATCATAGGACTTGTTGACTGCTCTCCAAATGTAGAGTTTATGGTTGTGGCCAAAAAGCTCAATTTTGGTCTCATCACTCCAAATGACTTTGTGCCAGAAGGTTTCTTCAAGTGCCTCCTTATTGCGCATCTTAAAACGGCCACACCGCATGTTTTCAGAGAGTCCTGTATTTCACCTGAAGTTATTTGTGGGTTTTTCTTTGCATCCCAAACAATTTTCCTGGCAGTTGTGGCTGAAATTTGGACTACCTAAGCGTGATTTGGTTTTAACAGATCCCCTCATTTTCCACTTCTTGATTAGAGTTTGAACACTGCTGTTTGGCATTCTCAATTCCTTGGATATCTTTTTATATCCCTTTCCTGTTTTATACAGTTCAACTACCTTTTCCCGCAGATCCTTTGACAATTATTTTGCTTTCCCCATGACTCAGAATCCAGAAACGTCAGTGCAGCACTGGATGAAAGATGCAAGGGTCTGTCAGGAGTCCAGAAACTCATTGACCTTTTATACACACACACTAATTACAAGCAAACAGATCACAGGTGAGGATGGTTACCTTTAATAGCCATTCAAACCCCTTTGTGTCAACTTGTGTGCATGTTATCAGGCCAAAATCACCAGGGTATGTAAACTTTTGATCAGGGTCATTTGGGTAGTTTCTGTTGTCATTATGATTTAAAAAGAGTAAACACAGTTGATTGATAATAAATGGCTTCAGCCAAGCCCTAACCATGAGTGCCGATTGCCTCTCGGGGAATCAGGAAGGATTTTTTCCCCCGTTATAGCAAATTGGATCCATGCTTTGCTGGGGTTTTTTGCCTTCTTCTGGATCAACTGTGGGTGAAGGATTGTATATGGGATTATTTGGGTTGTATGTGTATGTGTATGTATGTATATATGTGTATGTATGTATATATATGTGTATGTATGTATATATATGTGTATATGTATATATATATATATATATATATATATGTTTTTGTTTTTTTTTGGTTGAACTGGATGGACTTGTGTCTTTTTTCAACCTGACTAACTATGTAACTATGAAAGAAATGTTTTTCATATCCTCTGAAAAATGGCCAAGAAATCATAAATTCTCCCAGGGTATGTAAACTTATGAGCACAACCGTATATAAAAAAATGAAAGTAAGAAAACATAAAAATAAACTAAATCTTTTAAATAGTTATTAAAAATTGAAAAAGTAAAATAAATAATAATACTAATATATATATACGGTATATGTATAGTATTTGTATTTATATATACTAATACTACTAATAATAATACCGTTTTTTATGACTATTTTTTTTTTTTTTTTTGCACAGTCCCATCTTTAATGTACCCAAAATAAATATTTTTTATATTAATTTATTTTATAATAATTATTATTATTATTACCATTTTTATGATTATTAGTATTAATATTTTTCTTTGTTAGATGCCGGGTAGATAAACCACCTGACCGTTCTTTTTTTCTCTCGAGGGGCTCTACTGGTGAGATCCCTGCTGCGCCCATTATGGAGGGTGGGGTGGCTCACCCCTGACTGCGTTTTTGTATATGTTTTTATCTTCATATTTTTCTTTAATACTTTCTATTAAGGAGAATGTAACAAGGGGAGCTGGGAAAACTTTTGGGCGGTCTGTGGAACAAATCATCCAGCCACTATTATGTAATAAGACTGGGGGGGGGGGGGGGGTCTTTCATGAATACACAGAAGGCTCCATTATTATTTGGTTTCTAGAGATAAAAAACAAAAATAAATAAATAAATAAATAAAAAAACAGCCAAGCTTTATTTGGATTTCCCTTAAATTGGAATTGTGAGATGAGATTGAACAGTAGCAATGTAGCCGAGGTCCATGAGAGCCACCCAAGGCCCCAACCTCTCCTAGTGATTAGTGAGATTTGCTGATCTATCAGATGGCATCCAAGGCTCGGCTCTCTCTGATGTGCGGCCATCTTTATAGTAAATAGCGCTCTCCCGTGAAAATGATGAGAAACGCGGGTTACCATGGCAACTTCAGATGTGGTTTGAGTAGCCTTCGCCTCGCACCGCTGCTACAAAATTTTGTCATATTTAAATGAGTCGTATCTGAGATAAGAGAGAGGGAAAAAAAAAAATGGCAAAGCATAGTTTCTAAAAACCCTACATTTGGAGGCATTGTCTATCTTTCACCCCACCCCATAAGCACCCCTGTCTGTAGTAAATGGCTCGCCCCAAACCTTCTAAATGCTACATCTGCCAGACAGCTTGTTCTTTTGAAAAACAACATACTTACTGGCAGGATCACCAGTTGAAAAACGAATGCAGCCGTCAAATAAGCTGCAATATAATAAATGTTTGCTATTGGGTTTAATACGACATTCACACGTGCCGTATCGCAAAAAATGGCCTGGTGAATCTTTCGGAGCTGAAGTGGTTCAGTCACAAGAAGGTCGGACCAAAGTAGTGCAGGAAGTACTTTAACCACTTCAGCCCCGGAAGGATTTAACACTTTAGGACCAGAGCACTTTTTGCGATTCGGCACTGCGTCGCTTTTACTGACAATTGCGCGGTCGTGCGACGTTGTACCCAAACAAAATTTGCGTCCTTTTTTTTCCACAAATAGAGCTTTCTTTTGTTGGTATTTGATTGCCTCTGCGTCATTTCTGATCACCGCTATAAACAAAAGAATAGCGTCAATTTTGCAAAAAAAACCCCAAATTTCTTACTTTTTGCTAAAATACAAATCCAAAAAAAAATATAAAAAAAACATTTTTTTCATTGGTTTTGGCCGATTTATATTCTTCCTCATATCTGTGATAAAAAAAATCGTAATCTGCATTTATTGATTGGTTTGCGCAAAAGTTGCCGCGTTTACGGATGATGAGAATTCATTTCTGGGGTTTTTATTTTTTTTTATTTTTTACTAGTAATGGCGGTGATCTGCGATTTTTAGCGGTACTGCGATATTGGGGCGGACATGTCGGAACATTTTGACACTTTTTTGGGACCATTGGCATTTATACAGCGATCAGTGCTATAAAAATGCACTGATTACTGTGTAAATGCCCTTGGCAGTGAAGGGGTTAACCTGGGGGGGGCACTCTAAGGGTTAAATGTGTTCCCTGGGCGTGTTCTAACTGTGTGTGGGCTGCCCTAGCAGGGGAAGGGGAGTGGTCACAGCTTCCATATAGAGGAAGGCTGTGATCACCGCCCTTCCCCCTCTCACAGAACGGAGATCCGTGTTTATTTACACGGACCTCCGTTCTTTCACTGCGGGGGGGGGGGGGGCATCGCAGGTAGCCGGCGGAGATCGAGTCCCCCGCACATGCTCCCTGGCCCCCCCGAACACAGTGCATGATATCGCAGCCGCCGTCGTATGAAGGCGGTTTGCGATATCGAGCCACCTGGGCACCGTCAACCTGCGGTTGGCGGTCGGCAAGTGGTTAAAGTCACACAAATATGGACGGTACTCATTGGGGAACATGGGGTGCGACCTGTCATGCGACTTGGGGGTCCAAAGCTCTATGACAAGTCGCACAAGTGTGAATGGAGCTTTAAAGAGGAGGTAAACCCTGATGGGTTTTCCTCCTTTTTGTTCCCCTGCAAAATAAAAGCGTACTGTGCTAGTATGCATCGCATACTAGCACATTATGTGACACTTGCCTGCAAACGAAGCCCGCTCCTTCCCCACTGCAGGGGCGTCTCTTCCTTCCGGTGCCGTGGAGTCCGGCTCTGTGACTGGCTGGAGCCGCAGGACGTCACTCCCGAACATGTGCATGGGAGCTGCCGGTCATGGCACCCGCTGCTGAAGAAAGGGCATGGGGGGGCCGTTTCTTCGCAGCACATGTGCCGATGACATCATGAGCGCAGTATACAGTAAGTATCTCCTAAATGGCGCAGTACTTATAGGTAAGCCTTATTATAAGTAAAACTTATACAGGGGGGTTTACAACCACTTTAAGGTTCTGTTGCTGTGTAAGTCTTGTGGAACGTCTAATAGAAGCGGTGTTCACTCCGGGACGCGGCGGGGTCAGGCCGCTACAATTAGGATATATCAGACGCCGATTGTATTGACTTTATTTTAATAACCGTTCTGTTCCCATTTTCCCGAAACCCTGCATAATGTTTGAGGAATTGATTTTGTTGTGTTGCTCAAAACGCGTCGGGCGAGGCTTGCAGCTGCATGTTTAACTTTTTAGATTTAATTTGGCTCTTTTGTTTTTCTTTTAATATACTTTAAATACAATCCGGGCAGGGAAGACGCCGGCACATTAGAAACAAAGCAAACTGTCATTATGTTTAGAGCGAGAAAAAAAAAAATAGAAACAGATATAGAAAGAAAAAGGAAACTATTGTGTCACATTATAAAGAAGGAAGCCGGTGTGATGAGTATATTTGTAAATGACAGAAAATGCTTTACTTCTAAGGCTTTATTTAGATGCGTGTTGGGGGCGGCAAAAATGCAAGGCTGAGCCGCGTTTTTGACACCTGACAACTGCCACCCCCCCCCCCCACATCTTAACCTGCCATTGGCAGCGGATGGGGGTGTTTACAGCACTAAACAATTATTTCAATAAACGTTCCACAAATTAAATATTCTTACACCTCCATGCACAACGAGACCCTGACTTCCTGCGTTGTGCACCTGCTGTGGAGCTGCGGGTGACCATTTAAGGAAGATTTCTCCATTCCTCAGAAGCCCGATCAAGATGTGCATTACCCCACAGTGTATGACTGGGGGGTGACCAGGAGAAAGGAGGGGAAAATAGCCTGAAAAAAGAACACTATGGCAGCCACCACATCAAAGAACTGGAAAGTTGAAACAAATAACATTTTTGTTATATTGAGTTCTCCAGTAAAAAAAAAATTCAATAGTTGCTATGTGTGATAAAAGAGGATGAATGTTTATCTCTCTGGCGGACGATGAGGACTACAGAACACGTTACCCCATGTTAAGGAGGTTAGGAGAGTTGTAGGTGTTTTGTAGTCCTAAAACATTTCCTATCCTAAGGTGATGAGGCTGCTCCTCTATAGGACAGGTAAAGAGCATTACTGCCGGGAGGAGAGGAAATGGAAAGGAGAAGAAGAGGAAAGGAAAGGAAAGGAAAGGGAAAGAAAGAGAAAGGAAAGGAAAAGGAAGAAAAAAGAAAGGAAATGAAGAGAAAGGAAAGGAAAGGAAAAGGAAAGGAAAGGAAAGAGAAAGGAAATGAAGAGAAAGGAAAGGAAAGGAAAAGGAAAGGAAAGGAAAGAGAAAGGAAATGAAAGGAAAATGAATGGAAAGGAAGAAAAGGGAAAGGAAATGGAAGAGAAAAGAAAGGAAAGGAAAGGAAGAGAAAGGAAAGGAAAATGAATGGAAAGAAAAGGGAAAGGAAAGGGAAGAGAAAGGGAAGGAAAGGAAGGGAAAGAGAAAGGAAATTAAAGGAAAGGAAATAGAAAGGAAGAGAAAGGAAAGGAAAAGGAAGAGAAAATAAAGGAAAAGAAAGGAAAGGAAAAGAAAGGAAGGGAAAGGAGAGAGAAAGGAAAGGAAAGGAAAGGAAGGAAAGGAAAGGAAAGGAAAGGAAAGGAAAGGAAAGGAAAGGAAAGGAAAGGAAAGGAAAGGAAAGGAAAGGAAAGGAAAGGAAAGAGAAAGGAAATTAAAGGAAAGGAAATAGAAAGGAAGAGAAAGGAAAGGAAAAGGAAGAGAAAATAAAGGAAAATAAAGGAAAGGAAAAGAAAGGAAGGGAAAGGAGAGAGAAAGGAAAGGAGAGAGAAAGGAAAGGAAAGGAAAGGAAAGGAAAGGAAAGGAAAGGAAAGGAAAGAGAAAGGAAAGGAAAGGAAAGGAAAGGAAAAGAAAATAAAGGAAAATAAAGGAAAGGAAAAGAAAGGAAGAGAAAGGAAAGAGAAAGGAAAGGAACATTCTACCTTTTCTACTCCCAGCAAAACAAAGTCTGGAAGCACTCCTCACCCAATGACGTCGCAGGAATGGATATTCTCATTCTATAATAATGGTAGAAGCTAGATCCCCATAGGACCATACCAGATAACAAAGGATGCAGGAGGCCCACACTCTCTCTGCTCCTCTGCTGATAACAGAGGAACATGGCTCATTGGACTTTCTTCTAAACTCATTGAACCCCCTAGTCTACACAGAAGACTGTCTGCTTTTCCTGAACCTATATTTGGCTTCTGAAGACGCCCAGTGGGAGGGGCAAAATGCATCAAACAGGGATGAGTTAGTGACGTCGTATCCGGTAATTGGAACGCACGTGGCGGCGGCAATTCCCGTCTATACATATGCTTGAATTTCCCACTTTCTTGTAAGTGCTCTTGCTTTTAAAAGTTTCAATGAAGTAAAGCGTTTTATGCTATGGAGACCTTTCTTTTATTGGATAACGCACTACAACTATGCTGAGAGCCCTACAAAGGGGAAGGAAGGGGTCACAGTCATCCGTTTTGCTGAGGAAACAAACCATGCTTGTTTGAATCATAATGTTGGTGAGTGGGGATTTCAGGAGGGGAGCACAGAGTGGCACCTTGGATTATCACAGGACAAGATTGACAACACTGGCACGTTATATTTAGATGGGTATAATGGAGCACATGCAATTTATTATATAGAAGCAGCGTTAAGTATATTTTTGTGTATATTTGGACCAAACCAGCCCAGTCTTCCACAGACTCATCCTTATGACTAGTGTTGAGCGAACCCGGACTGTAACGTTCGGGTCCGTACCGAACTTTAGGGTGTCCGTGGCACGGACCCGGACCCGGACATTTCAAAAATCGTTCGGTATCGGTCCGGGGTTCTGCTATTTTACTCCACGTGTTGAGAAGCTGCAGGGCAGCCAATCAACAAGCGTTTCACTGGTTTGCCCTTAGAAGCCATCACAGCCATGCCTACTAATGGCATGGCTGTGATTGGCCGGTGCATCATGTGACCCAGCCTCTTTATAAGCTGGAGTCACAGTGCTGCAGTCACATGCTCCTTGGGTTAGTATAGGGAAAGGTAGCTGACGGCGTGAGGGACAGATTTTAGCCATTTTAAGACCTGATCCTGCATCCTGAGATAGATTACTTTACTACTGCTGTCTGTGCTGTTGCTCTGAGGACAGATAGCAGAAA
>BLSH010129786.1:1029286-1046537 GCA_018402905.1 Glandirana rugosa | reverse complement strand
TTTACAATCTAATACACTACTTAGTTCCCTACCTCTGGACGTAGAGTGGTTCGGAAGTGGGACCCTCCTCTCGGTAATTTGTCATGGGTACTACTACTGATTTTACAATTCCTGAATTATAACTACTACTTCTTCGGGTATTCCTAGAGATATCGAATATTATTAGTCATAGGAGTTACCGTATGAGTTACGGATGTGGTCCCTATTCGTTAATCGTCTTGAGGTCGACAACGTTTTGATGTTCAGGGTAGTACGGAGACGGAGACCCACAGTACAAACACCGACAGTCTCAGAACGATACGGAGTACCCTGAACATCAAGACGTTGTAGACCTCCAGGCGATAAACGTATAGGGACCGGATGTGGAAATGAGATTGTCCGAGCCGACCGAAGTCTTAGTATGTAACTCGAAACTGTTTAATGGCTCTCCTCCCAGGGTGAAGGCTTGGTGAGATGCAGGTCTCCATCCCTTGATTCATCACATAATCTAACATTTGGTCACCATCATGGGGTATTGTTTAATGGCTCTCCTCCCAGGATGATGGCTTGGTGAGATGCAGGTCTCCATCCCTTGATTCATCACGTAATCTAACATTTGGTCACCATCATGGGGTATCGTTTAATGGCTCTCCTCCCAGGATGATGGCTTGGTGAGATGCAGGTCTCCATCCCTTGATTCATCACGTAATCTAACATTTTGGTCACCATCATGGGGTATCGTTTAATGGCTCTCCTCCCAGGATGAAGGCTTGGTGAGATGCAGGTCTCCATCACTTGATTCATAACGTAATCTAACATTTTGGTCACCATCATGGGGTATCGTTTAATGGCTCTCCTCCCAGGGTGATGGCTTGGTGAGATGAAGGTCTCCATCCCTTGACTCATCACTTAGTCTAAGGCTGGGTTCACACCATCGCTGCATGCAGCTCCCAGCAGGGGTCCGGTGCATCCTGGTTCACCATTTCAGGATTTCCGAATTCAGCCAAAAATTCAGACTGAATTCGGACCTGAAAAGACACACAGAGCTCCTGTGCAAATTTGCTCCGGAGCCGCAGCAGAGATATGTGAACCGGCTCTCAATGAAATCAAAATCTCCTGCTTTTGTGAATTCCAATTCACAATGGTGTGAACCCAGCCTAACATTTTGGTCATCATCATGGGTACTGTTTAATGGCTTGCTGCCCAGGATGGTGACTTGGTGAGGTGGAGGTCTCCATCCCTTGATTCATCACTTAGTCTAACATTTTGGTTATCATCATGGGTACTGTTTAATGGCTTGCTGCCCAGGATGGTGACTTGGTGAGGTGGAGGTCTCCATCCCTTGATTCATCACTTAGTCTAACATTTTGGTTATCATCATCGGTGCCATTGACTGGCTTTCCTCCCAGTGTGATGGCTTGGTGAGGTGGAGGTCTTCATCCATTGATTCATTATTCAGTCTAACATTTTGGTCATCATTGTGAGTATCGTTTAATGGTTTTCCCCCCAAGGGTGGTGGCTTGGTGAGATGAAGGTCTCTTATTCCTTGATTCATCACTCAGTCTAACATTTTGGTCATCATCATGGGCACTATTTAATGGCTTTCCGCCCAGGGTGATGCCTTGGTGTCGGTGAGGTGGTGGGCTCCATCCATTATCACTCAGTGTTATCAATATTATTCCCCATAGATACCCCATGGAGTGGGTCCAGAAATCTACAAAATGAGTAATCACCAGGACAGCACCACATGATCCGCATACAAGACAATAGTGACACCAATACAAAAGAAATGCCTGGTTCACGTACAAATTGTATGGTCTAATGCAGGGATAGGCAATTAGCGGACCTCCAGCTGTTGCAGAACTACAAGTCCCATGAGGCATAGCAAGACTCTGACGGCCACAAGCATGACACCCAGAGGCAGAGGCATGATGGGACTTGTAGTTTTGCAACAGCTGGAGGTCCGCTAATTGCATATTCCTGGTCTAATGGGTGTGGTTTAATAGAGGCAAATATGTAGAAAAAGTGTTTATAATTGGGTGATGTTTTGCCTCTTTGTTACATAAAGTTCTGAAACAGCCTTGATAAGGCTAACTAAGCCTTTTTATTCCTAAAGGTTCTTTTTAATAATGTGAATAAATCAACTGATATTTTAGAGGATGTTATTCAATGTATTTTGATCCGGCACCTTAAAAGTCCCAATTAGAGAAATTCCTTTTTATTTAGTCATTACTAGGAATGTGCTGCGATAAGACTATTGGACCAGGTATTGTTGTGTAATTAAATCTTGATTTTCACCTTCCTTATGACTAGGGTATTAAAGTTTGACTCGTGCTACCTGACCACCCCTCCACCATACCACTCTACCACACCAACAGGGCTGAATTAAGAGCATCATGTGCTTGGTGCTGAAGATTTTGGTTGGACCTTTTACTGGCACAAGCTTTTGCATTTCCAAGAGCCTGTGCTGGCATGCGCCCAAGCTCAAAAGGGCGCAGCCGCACAGACGTAACATTTGATTTGCCAGGTCTCCGTATCGGCTGTGCATCGGCGTGCACTCTGACCTGAAAGAGTAACACTATGGAAGCCCCAGACTTCTGTAAGAGCCCTGCATTGGCGTGCCCCAGGCTTCCGTTAAGACTGTTCATGCGACGCCCATTATCGATCCCACCACCCTGCCCAGATGGTGCATGTGAAATGTAGGGCTCGTCAGGGGAGATCCCTGCCCATTGCTTTCCAAGAGCAGTCTGTTCTTTTTGGGTGGCTGGGCCTATATTAAGTTAGGGGCCTGGAGCTGCAGCTCCAATAGCCCCTATGTTAATCCAGCCCTGCACACCAACACCAATTGAAACTTTAATGACCATAACAACCGCTTTATTAACAAAAATATCCAAAATAGGAACAAATTTAAACAAAAAGAATGACCTTCAAAAATGAATGTATACTGTAGCCTCAAGGTCCTTGTAGGCAATTAAAGTGTTTTTTTTTTTTTCTAAAAAGAATAAACACATCATACTTACTTGCTCTGTGTAATGGTTTTGCACAGAGCAGCCTAGATCCTCTTCTTCTCAGGTCCCCTTGCTGGAGCTTCTGGCCCCTCCCCCATGCCAAGTGCCCCCATAGCAAGTAGCGGGAGCCAATGGCTCCCACTGTTGTGTCTCAGCCTATGAGGAGGGAGAGACCCGGAGGAGAACCGCTGCTCTCATGCACATCAGGATCATGCTCGGGTTAGTATTAGGGGGACCTTCACCATTCACAACCACTTTAACTTAGTACTGTACCTGCAACAACCTGTGAAGTAGGACTCCAGCCGCACCACACCTCAGGTACCACCATAAATGTACAAAACTGAGGGGAGCCATACCCAAGACGGGTCCCTACCAATCCATTTTTAACCTACTGCCCACCTTTTAGGACCTTGAACCCAGCCAGCCACCATGATCGATGCCTCAACCCACACTTCTGCACAACCAACAAAAAGAATGAAAACTAAAGTGCGTGAATAAAGGGTGAGGGAGGCTAGGAAGATTCTATAACATTTGCCGTCCTCTAACTGAAATTCTCCTGGGACCATCCTGCCTACAACCCTTTGAAGATCCAACCTGTTCCTGTCCGACCTCACCAATCAGGGCAGTACCACCACCTCCTTGCATCCTTTAAAATCACTAAAACCCCTCCCGTGCCTTCACTCTCCTCTTAACCCAGTCATGCCATCGCTCTGTCTGTCTTGTGGTCTTTTCCTCCAGGCTTGACTTTAACGCCAATCAATTTGGTCAAAATTGTGACATTTTGCTTAAATTTAATCTGCAAAAAAAATTCTGGGGAAGTGAAAACTCTCGATTTTGCTCATCCTTAGCGGAGAAAAATGAAACATATTGGATGGAGTTCTATGGTAATGAAAGCCGGTCTGAGCTGATCCAACAATGCCCTGTAGGATATTTCAGAAAAAGAGAAAGATGGAAATGGACGGATGCTGAAGAATGACAGATGATTATGAGGGTGACAGTGCCAGGTAAACATAGGGCAGGTGCCAGCCGAAAGGGGAAAAACAGAAAACTTTCCCTGTCTCTCTTTGGAAACTGAGACCTCATTTTTCTAAAGCAATGGCCTTGGGCTTTTATTCGATGAACGAACAAATAAAAATAAAAAATAAAAATGCAGAGCAGACAAAGTGGCTTGTCCTTGTGAAATATGTATTGGATTATTATAAAATGTAACAGAAAATGAATCACTCGGCACTCTGTAACAAGGCACATAGGTGTTTTTGTCAACTCGGAGATGTAACCAAGCTGCCGCAGTCTTGTTTTATTTTATATATATATATATATATTTTTTTTATGTTGTTTTCAACCGGTTTGCATATTTCTGAATTTTGCAAGAGGTATGAAAAGAATAGAAATACCACCACTAGATCTAGTTTCAGCAAAACTGAGAATACATAAAAAAAAAAGCCAAAAAAAAAAAAAGCATAAAAAAAGAAAAGGAAAAAAAGGAAAAAGATTCTTCAAATTATTATAATTACATGGCTCCATACAGAATGACACACAAGGTCTTGCTTATTGAAAGGAAATAGTCATGTGAAAAAATACGATACAGCAGAATTACTATAGAAGCATTTTTTTTTTCATTTTTAATATTATTAAAAGCACTTTTTTTCACTTCATCAGTCCACTAAGATCATTTTTTAAATTGGCAAAAAAAAAAAAATTAAAATGTCACTTCCTTGCAACCATGGCAACAGTAGTCAGAATACAGAACATCTCAGGAATCTAGACTCACCTAGCAAAAATGTTCCTTTGCAATAAAAGGGGGGGAAATCACCCTTTTCTTAACAATTAACCCCTCAGCCCTAACACCTCAAGGTTGTGAGTTACTGCACTCTATAGCCGATTATATACAGGGTGGGCCATTTATATGGATACACCTTAATAAAATGGGAATGGTTGGTGATATTAACTTCCTGTTTGTGGCACATTAGTATATGTGAGGGGGGAAACTTTTCAAGATGGGTGGTGACCATGGCGGCCATTTTGAAGTCGGCCATGTGATATGTCACATGGCCCTCTTCCTATTGAAAAAACAAAAGTTGGATTCAAAATGGCCGACTTCAAAATGGCCGCCATGGTCACCACCCATCTTGAAAAGTTTCCCCCCTCACATATACTAATGTGCCACAAACAGGAAGTTAATATCACCAACCATTCCCATTTTATTAAGGTGTATCCATATAAATGGCCCACCCTGTATATCAGGGATATGCAATTAGCGGACATCCAGCTGTTGCAAAACTACAAATCCCATCATGCCTCTTCCTCTGGGTGTCATGTTTGTGGCTGTAAGTCTTGCTATGCCTCATGGGACTTGTAGTTCTGCAACAGCTGGAGGTCCGCTAATTGCATATCCCTGATATATATGTATAATCACACACAAAAGGTCTTGCATATTGAAGGAAAAACTCATAAAAAAATGTAATAAAACAGATAATTACTATACAAGCCGCCTTTTCATTTAATATTATGAAAAGCACGCACCTTTTCATTTCATCAGTCCACTAAGATAATTTTTTTAATTTGGTAAAATAAATTAAGATTTAATTTCCTTGCAACCATGGCAACGGGAGTACAAAACACCCCAGAAATCTAGCTAAACCTAGAAAACATGTTCATTTTTCTTAACAATTAGCCCCTCAACCTTAACACTTTAATGTTGTGAGTTACTGTACAGCACTTGGCTCTATAGCTGAATACAGAATGTATAGACTTTACGAAAGGTGGAGCCCATGCAGAGATGTTTAATGTGGATGAAAAGTTACATATAAATATATATTGTGACATGGGGGTCTTTAGCTCTTATGGTAGGCGCTTTCTCAGTGAGGTTGCGACAGCCCAGATCGCTGTTTGAGGGCGTGGTAGCCCATGTTTATTAAAAATAAAGGTCAAAGCAAAGGTCAAAAGGGGACAACCCCCTTGCAGGGGGTTGTCACCATCAATATACAGCAAAAATAAGCGATCATTAGCTCTCCTGGCTATAAGGAACAGTAGCCCACCTGGCTATTCAGCGATCCGCGTGCCTCCTTGCAATTGTGGTCCTAAGACTGTGTCCTGCAGTCTTAGGTCCCTGGAGACCGGCTGTCTCCCAGTGGGTGTGTGACACCGAAGCCTTGGCCTGACTGTCCCTATCAGGCCCCCACCCAGCTGGGCAATCTGTGTCCTGCCTAAAGCAAAATCCTGGACCCAGGGCTGAGGATCTCATCCCACCCAGAACTCTAAGAGTTTCCCGGGCTCCAGATCCTGAAGTGGACTTTAAGCAGTGAGGAAACTGAAAGGCCAGTTTCTTCCCAAGTAAGCAAGTCATCTGGAGCTCCTCAACCAGCCGGGTTGAGAATCCTGGGCCATCCCTTTCACCTAGACATTGATAGGGCAATATATATATATATATATATATATATATATATATATATATATATACTGTATATTATATATACTGTGTATATATACTGTATATACAATATGAAATTGTCCAAAATGTCTTGGTATGCTGATGCCTTAAGAGTTCCCTTCATTGGAAGTAAGGGGCGAAGCCCAACCCCTGAAAATCAACCCCACACCATAATCCCCCCTCCACCAAATGATTTGGACCAGTGCACAACACAAGGTCCATAAATACATGGATGAGCGAGTTTGGGGTGGAGGAACTTGACTGGCCTGCACAGAGTCCTGACCTCAACCCAATAGAACACCTTTGGGATGAATTAGAGCGGAGACTGTGAGCCAGACCTTCTGGTCCACATCAGTGCCTGACCTCACAACTGCGCTTCTGGAAGAATGGTCAAACATTCCCATAGACACTCCTAAACCTTGTGGACAGCCTTCCCAGAAGAGTTGAAGCTGTTATAGCTGCAAAGGGTGGGCCAACTCAATATTGAACCCTACAGACTTAGACTGGGATGCCACTGAAGTTCATGTGCGTGTAAAGGCAGGCGTCCCAATACTTTTGGTAATATAGTGTACAAAAACTTTTGGGATGAATTAGAGTGGAGACTGCGAGCCAGGCCTTCTCATCCAACATCAGTGCCTGACCTCACAAATGCTCTTCTGGAAGAATGGTCAGTCAAGTTCCCCCACCCCAAACTTGCTCATCCATATTATATTGCCAAAAGTATTGGGTCACCCCTCCAAATCATTTGGTGGAGGGGGGATTAGGGTGTAAGGTTGTTTTTCAGAGGTTGGGCTTGGCCCTTTAGTCCCAGTGAAGAGAACCCCAACCCCATTTTTATACCCCCAAATCTGCACCATATTCATCCCCATCTCTTTAAACAGCCCCAGCACAAGATGGCCACTCTGCGGCTCAGGTTTGCAGTCATGAGTAACCTACAAGGAAAGTCTCACCTCTGCTCCAAATCAGGCAGCAAATTCCAGGCAGTGCATGTAAGATGGAACGGTTTAATACGTATTGTTCATTGTCCCATCTAATGAAAGAAGCCTAATTCTAGAGACTGAATAAGGTTTTTAGTTTGTGGCTTCAAAAAATAAATAAATAACACGCCCCCTAATGTGCCTTTTATTTGTAACGACGTGACTTCTTCAGAGAGAGGAAAATGGGCCAACACATGGAAAAATATGAATACGGCTTCTCTAAAGAAACGAACCCACGGAGCCATAAACCAGGCACAGGCTTTATAAAAGGGATTAGCGTTATAATCGTGCCCCTCGTACAAATGTAATCATGTTAGTGGAAAGTGTTAAGACTTTTATTTAGGAGATTAAGGACATTTTTCAGGAGAGAGGTAAAATATTTCTTTAGCCAAAACTTTTTGGTTTTGGAAAGAGTGGGGTGAAGTAACGAGGTACCGGACTACAGTGGTAAGAGACAAAGTCCTTGTTCTGGAGTGCCTCTGTCTTTCTACCCGAATGCTGAGTTATCAATGCATTGGGCACCTTCTTCTCCAGCCAACAGGGGGTAGAGCCAAGGTACCTCAAGCCTGTGGACTCTGATGTGGAATGACTGGAATCTTGGGAGGTGTAGTTCCAGGAGGCAGCCATCAAATGGAATGACTGTCTTCCCAAACTACAAATCCCGACAACCTGCATATGCAGCAGCAGGAGCCTGAAGGAATACATTTTCTTTGCCCAGGAAAAGCCTGCACTCTTGGCACTGTGGTGATCCAAGTTTCCACTAGACCTCTTAGAACAAGCCATTCGAGAGAGAGAGAGAGCACTGTGGCACTACTCTTCCCACTGACACCAATGACAGGGCACTATTCCTCCCACTGACACCAATGATGGGGCACTATTCCTCCCACTGATACCAATGATGGGACACTGTTCCTCTCACTGATACCAATGATGGGACACTATTCCTCCCACTGATACCAATGATGGGGCACTATTCCTCCCACTGACACCAATGATGGGGCACTATTCCTCCCACTGACACCAATGATGGGGCACTATTCCTCCCACTGACACCAATGATGGGACACTGTTCCTCTCACTGATACCAATGATGGGACAATATTCTTCCCACTGACACCAATGAAGGGGCACTATTCCTCCCACTGATACCAATGATGGGACACTGTTCCTCTCACTGATACCAATGATGGGACACGATTCCTCCCACTAACACCAATGATGGGGCACCATTCCTCCCACTGATACCAATGATGGGGCACTATTCCTCCCACTGACACCAATGATGGGGCACTGTTCCTCCCACTGACACCAATGATGGGGCACTATTCCTTCCACTGACACCAATGATGGGGCACTGTTCCTTCCACTGACAAATAATGGGACACCATCAGTGGGGCATTATACCTCCCAATGATACCATATGTGGTGATGTTTACTCCCAATGATGCCAGGAAATTTTCCACCTCCGCTGGCCACAGTCTGCCCCCCTAAAGTATGAAGGACAATAAACTGACTCTTTGTTTAGAAAGTATGGAGAACGTTTGTTATATGGCATTAAAAGCTTTTCTTCAGTAAACAGTAAACCTTGCAAATCCTTTGATGGTCCTTTTTCATGCATTGATATTTTTTCCACAATTTTCTTCAAAATAACAGCTAAAAGGTATTTGCATCTCTCTAAAGTGTAAAAAGCTACAAATGAATGTTAATGTCCACAATTTTCATGTTATCTACTTAAAGCACATTTCCATAATAAGCCCACCTGAGGCTGAAACTGCTGATAACAGAACTGAAAAATGGAAGAAAACGTGGCATCTTTATGCATGGAAAGTAAAGTGAAGGCATGGTTGGCAAGAAAGTAAGAATAACGAGCTCATTGTTTGCCCATGATTTCCTGGGTCCGAGGGTAGCTGCCCCCTTTGATTCTTGGAGGTCATGCTATGTACACAGTTTTTTTTTTTAACCCGTGTGGGAGATTAGCTTGTGTGGATCACCTTTCCTGGGATAAGGGTAGCAGGAAGTCCAACTTTCTTAAAAGTCTGGCTGGTTGCCTGTTTGTTCTATTTAGCAAAAAGGTTGCACATCATAAAATAAACAACACATCAAAACAAAACCTTGCTGTCTGGCGCTAAACGAATACAGCAGGATACCTCTCTATACGATGTTGGGCTTGTCCCTGACACCCTCAAACAAACAAATGCAAACTTTTGTCTTTTGCAGTCCTTTGAGCAACCACCAACTCTAGAGCCTTGTACACACGGTGCGACGGTCGTACGAAAATGGTCTTACAACAGTTTGTTGTACGATCATCTGACTGTTAGTACACGTGATTAGAATAGCCAACGTGCGACGGTCGTACAACATAAGTTGGATGAGAAAACTTTTGTTGTACAACAAGCGGTCGTACGACCGTTGTACCGTGTATACAGAGAAGTTGGGCCAACAAAGCTGTACGTGCAAAATGCGCATGCTCAGAAGTGAGGAACGCCCGGTAGTGTCCATTTGTGTAAACCTACGTTCCTAATTCACAAATCACATTCACTTGAACTTCCTCTTTATACGCTCGTAACATGTCACCACGTTAGGTTTGGTCGTACGATCGCTTAGTGCGCGTCGGTATGCGAGACACAACAGCCAACACACGATTTTGGACATCTGGTCGTACAACCGTTGCATCGTTGAGGCTTAGGTCTTAGCTCTCTCAGTGTAAGCATACTGAGTCCCAGGGTGAGCTCCTGTGAGATCTCTTCCTGGTCGTTATATGCAGCTGAAGAGGGATTTGGTTGGACCAGAAACTCTGAGCCGGAACCAGCTCTGCCACAGTGACTGGCAAAACCTGGCTTGGACCTTCACCAGTCCACTCCAAGTGAACGTATGTGAGTGGGGCACTGACGAGTACCACAAGTCCTCAGCCACACTGCATCTCTCCACAAAGTCCACCAGTTGGGTTGCCGTTTTGGGGTCTTCCTGTTTGACCCACTTCCTCTAAGTTGCAGGGATCGCACGCTCCTCAATCTGAGGGCCTGGCAAAGTCTCTGTAACCACTTCTTGGTGAGATGGATTAAGTCAAACATTTGGGAGGGGGGTACCCCGCTGGTCCATGCAGTAAGTCCACTGATGCACCTGTGGAGCCCGGACTGCCATGGTGACACCCAGGCATGCGAGTGACTCAAAGTCCTGGGCCTTACCGGGTTCCCAAATCAAAATAGGCCTTTTGTCAGAAAAGGCGCTAGCAGTCCCAACCACTGTTGTTTTGGCCATCCTTCATGCAGAGTGACTCGTTCAAAAGTTGTGAGGTACACCTCCATGTCATCCACAGGTGTCAACTTCTGCAGGTGGTAAGAGGCGCGTACCAACTTTGGTTCCACTGTCACTGGAGGTGCAAACCCCTTCTTTAATTTCAGCAGGTCCTCTGCAAATTGGGGATTCATCTCCTGTTGCGCTGCGATGGCCTGGCGACTCTCCTCCCGCTGAGCCTCATGCTGCCAGCGACTCTCCTCCCGCTGAGCCTCATGCTGTCAGCGACTCTCCTCCCACTGAGCTGCAGCCGCCTGTGCGACCTGGAGGTTGGTTTCCCGCTGAGCTGCAGTCGCCTGTGCGACCTGGAGGTTGGTTTCCCGCTGAGCTGCAGTCGCCTGTAGCAAGGCCTTCAAAATCTCCTCCATTTTGGAAAAATGAATGCTGAGTCCACCATATGTAGAGATTAGCTTGCGTGGATCACCTTCCGTGGGAAAAAGGTAGCGGGAAGACCAACTTTCTTAAAAGTCTGGCTGGTTGCCAGTTTTATTCAGCAAAAAGGTTGCACATCATAAAATATACAAAACATCAAAACAAAACCTTGCCGTCCGGGGCTAAACTAATACAGCCGGATACCTCTCTATACGATGTCGGGCTTCTCCCTGACACCCTCAAACACAGAAACTTTTGTCCTTTGCAGTCCTTTGAGCAACCACCAACTCTAGGTCTTAGCTCTCTCAGAGTAAGCATACCGAGTCCCAGGGTGAGCTCCTGTGAGATCTCTTCCTGGTCGTTATATGCAGCTGGAGAGGGATTTGGGTGGACCAGACATTCTGGGCTGGCAAAACCCGGCTCGGACTTTCACCAGTCCACTCCAAGTGAACGTATGCGAGTGAGCAATGTGATCTCCGGCTTCTTCCTCTTGCTGGAGCACTAGGTGGGGTTGTAGTTAGGTGTAGTTCAGCCTCCCTGCACAGGTGACGCTATTACAGCAGCCACTATGCAGCCAGGATAGAGGAGGAGAGGAACTCTTGTTCCTCTAAGGCAGGGGTCTCCAAACTATGGCCCTCAAGTTGTTCAGGAACTACAATTCCCATCATGCCTAGTCATGTCTGTGAATGTCAGAGCTTTACAATGCCTCATGTAGTGCCACAACAGCTGGAGGGCCATAGTTTGGAGATCCCTGCTCTAAGGCCTCTGTAGGCATCATCGGTTGAGCAACCATCCGATTGGACCATGCTGCGCTGGTTGACCATGACGGCCATCTTTAGTGAGGGCAGTGGTAATAAATAGCTGACTAGGTCAGGGACTGGAAACCGCTGGCGAGGGACAGTGTGTCTAGGACAGAGAAAGGTTCTGGTGGAGGAGGGAGAGTGTAGGGACCTTACTCCTGAGCTGCCACCTTGGACCTCCTTCCTTCTGCCTCCCCGTGCCGCAACACCATCTACCAGCCACCTTCGTCAGATGTTGTCAGGTATCACAAACCTTCTAACATGTCTTCTACAGTGATCTTTTAGCCTTTGTAGTGCAGCTTCAAACAAGCGTGAGATGTACCTCCCGGCTAGGGCTCAGGGGGTTCTGGGCTGGCATCACTCATCCAGAGGTGCTAGAAAAAGTAATTTTAAGGTGCTGCTTAACCCTCCCCTTATTGGTTTTTCTTTACCCCCTCCCGCTTTTTCCTTTTTTTTCCTTTCTCTTCTGGTATTTTTATGTTTTTTTGTTTTTTTTTAATCACTCTCGGGATTAGGATACAGGTAGTGGTATGTTTATGTGGAGAACACATCACTATAGGAGTGTCTTGAAAATGTGCTTTTGTCGTTAATATTGATACACCATATTACCAAAAGTATTGGGACGCTTGCCTTTACACACACATGAACTTTAAAGCGGTTGTCTACCCAAAAAAGTGTTTTTTTTTACCTACAGGTAAGCCTATAATAAGGCTTACCTGTAGGTAAAATGAATATCTCCTAAACCTATACGGTTTACAAGATATTCCACTTGCAATGGAGCCGCTGACGTCACGGCGCATGCGCAGTGATGGCCCGGCGAAGACCCTGCCGGAAAGGGACAGAAAGGGAAAGCTTCTGTTATAGGGACATTGGTCTCAATCTGTGCCCACCAGTGTTGCTAATCAGTGCCAACCAGTTCCACATATCAGTTCCCACCAGTGATGCTAATCAGTGCCACTTATCAGTGCTCACCAGTGCTGCCAATCAGTGCCCGCCAGTACCACCTATCAGTGTCCACCAGTGCTGCTAATCAGTGCCCACCAATGCCACCTATTGGTGCCCATCAGTGCTGCCTATCAGTGCCCATCAGTGCCACCTATTGGAGCCCATCAGTTCTCACCAGTGCTGCTAATCAGTTCCACTTATTAGTGCTCACCAGTGCTGCCAATCAGTGCCCACCAGTGCCACACAGAAATGTGAGTTTTTATTTCGCTTTTGACTTTTACCAATAAAGTAGCAATATTGCACAAGATTCAGTTTCCTTTTGCATGGCCTGATTATAAAACGGAGAGAAAAAAGTCGGAGGGATACATAGGACCGCATTGCGCAGACACCGGGTGGAGAGGAGTGTTCCCAACCATAGAGCACAGCGGGATCTGTGCACTTCCATCAAAGCGTGTACCCCTTGAGTGGGGAACGTTTTTCTGGTAAGTGGTCACTCACTTACAGGAGGGGAGCACCCGACACACGGCACGGAGTGAGAAAACGCATGAAAATGAACCTTTAAAACACTGGTTAAAATCTCTAGAAGATAGAAGATTTCTCCAGTAAAATCACATTATAATGACAGAGATTTGCCATTAGCACATTTTTGAAAAAACATTCCCTTTTGTTTTTTAAGACTGTTGTGGACTTTTTATGCTGAGGAACGTTACCTACCTTGTTGAGCCTGTTTTTGCACATCATCTGCTCACCTTGCACACAGCACTTTACTGGCTAAATTGGGTATTTCACAGGATCAGCGTATTTTCACATCTTTGTAGAGTTTTTATGCATCTCTATATATAACCTTTTATGATATATGTGTAATCTAATGAAGTATTTTAAATAGCATATATTTACCTCCGGTTGTCACCTTCACACATTCAAGCATATTTTATATTGTATATAATTTATATTTTATAATTGGTTTTTCCATACCTCTTTATTTTAGTTTCTTTTCTTCATGATCAGCTCTTCGGAGCAGTCACCCACTTGTATAGTCCCACACAATTGCTATACTGTGCCAACTGATATCGCTGATGCACATTGACATTATATTGCACAATATATTGAATATTCCGTCTACAGTAGCTGGGAGCTGTTAGTAGTAACACTTACCAGCACGCTGGAAAATTTATATAACTAAAAAAGCTGGAGAATAGAGCAGCGCCATTTACACCTTAATATCACTACAATCAGTGCCCACCAGTGCCACCTATCAGTGCCCATCAGTGCTGCCTATCAGTGCCTATCAGTGCCGCCTATCAGTGCTACCCATCAGTGCCACCCATCAGTGCAGACCATCAGTGCCACCTATCAGTGCCGCCTATCAATGCTGTCTCATCAGTGCTGCCCCATCGGTGTTCATCAGTGTTGCCTCACAGTGCCCTTCAGTGCTGTTAATCAGTGCCAACCAGTTCCACATATCAGTTCCCACCAGTGATGCTAATCAGTGCCACTTATCAGTGCTCACCAGTGCTGCCAATAAGTGCCCACCAGTGCCACCTATCAGTGTCCAGCAGTGCTGTTAATCGGTGCTCACCAGTGCTGCTAATCAGTGCCCACCAATGCCATCTATCGGTGCCCATCAGTGCTGCCTCTCAGTGCCCATCAGTGTCACCTTTTGGAGCCCATCAGTTCCCACCAGTGCTGCTAATCAGTGCCACTTATTAGTGCTCACCAGTGCTGCCAATCAGTGCCCACCAGTGCCACCTATCAGTGCCCACCAGTGCTGTTAATCAGTGCCCACCAGTGTTGTTAATCAGTGCTCACCAGTGCCACCTATCAGTGCCCACCAGTGCCACCTATCAGTGCCCACTAGTGCTGTTAATCAGTGCCCACCAGTGCCACCTATCAGTGCCCATCAGTGCTACCTATCAGTGCCTATCAGTGCCGCCTATCAGTGCTGCCCATCAGTGCCACCTATCAGTGCCCATCAGTGCCGCCTATCAATGCTGTCTCATCAGTGCTGCCCCATCAGTGTTCTTCAGTGCTGCCTCCCAGTGCCCTTCAGTGCTGCTAATCAGTGCCCATCAGTGCTGCTAATCAGTGCCCACCAGTGCCACCTATCTGTGCCCATTAGTGCCCCCTATCCAAGCCCATCAGTGCCACCTATTAGTGCAGTCTCACCAGTGCAGCCTTATCAGTTCTGTCCCATCAGTGTTCATCAGTGCTGCCTATCAGTGCTGCCTCCCAGTGCCCTTCAGTGCTGCTAATCAGTGCCCACCGGTGCCACCTATCAGAGACCATCAGTGCCACCTATTAGTGCAGCCTCATCAGTGCCGATCAGTGCCGTCTCATCAGTGCCAATCAGTGAACATCAGTGAAGGAGAAAAATTATCTGTTTGCAAAACTACAATACACAAACTATATATTTTTTTTCAAAATTTTTGGTCTTTTTTTGTTTCCTCGGAAAAAAATAAAAAACCCAGCACTGATTAAATACCACCAAAAGAAAGCTCTATTTGTGGGAAGAAAATTATAAAAATGTCATATGGGAACAGCGTTGCATGACCGCGCAATTGTCATTGAAAGTGCGACAGCGCTGAAAGCTGTAAATTGGCCTGGGCAGGAAGGGGGTGTAAGTGCCCAGTAGACAAGCGGCATTGCAAACCTGTCCCGCATTTTGCTGCGATTCAAATCGCTCGGGTGTGAGCGAGCCTGAATGGAAGGCCATAGTTCTACTTCACCTCTCAGGGCCAGAAAGATCGGCGCTCCGGCTGCCCGGCCACATGCAGGAAAAATGTTAAGAACTCGAAGCGAGGCGGTTATTACATTTCTCTTTTTTTTCTTGATATATCGTTACATTATACATTTGCAAACAAAATCGAAAATGCCTTTAAGGATCCGTTTTAAATGCAAATAACTGTTAACCGGGTTCATCTGCGCCTCAAGGCCATTTACACAACACTATCTGTAGCTTTCATTCGAGGCCCAAGCTTTACAATTATCCAGTTTTCCAGAAATATGCGCTAATATTGCGAGGGCGGCTTTTAAACATTTTTTGTTACATTTTTTTTCCTATCTCCTACACAAAGCCATCGCGGAAGAAGAGCCTTTATCTCCCCAACTGCTGACTTTCCACTAGAATACACCGTAAAACACTGGATAATATTCTCCAACTGTCATTTTTTGACAGAAACCGTGAAGACGGCTCTTAGCTGGATGGTCCCATAGGAGGCATTAGCTGTGGGAACAGTGGGAAGCTGATGGAGGGGCTGGAGACACGATGTACGAGGGGACAACCTGCCACTCATAAACCTCGTCTACAGCTCAATGCTCAACTCCAGGCGGGTATGTAAAACACCCCAAAACTTGCACTTTTATTTATATATATTATAAAATGGATTTAAATGCAGCTAAGATACAATATCTCACAAAAGTCAGTACGCCCCTCACATTTGTGTAAATATTTTATTCTATCTTTTCATGTGACAACACTGAAGAAATGACACTTTGCTACAATGTAAAGTAGTGAGTGTACAGCTTGTATATTTACTGTCCCCCTCAAAATAACTCAACACACAGCCATTAATGTCTAAACCACTGGCAACAAAAGTGAGTACACCCCTAAGTGAAAATGTCCAAATTGGGCCCAATTAGTCATTTTCTCTCCCCAGTGTCATGTGACTCGTTAGTGTTACAAGGTCTCAGGTGCGAATGGAGAGCAGGTGTGTTAAATTTGGTGTTATCACTCCCAATCTCTCATACTGGTCACTGGAAGTTCAACATGGCACCTCATGGCAAAGAACTCTCTGAGGATCTTAAAAAAAGAATTGTTGCTCTACTTAAAGATGGCCTAGGCTATAGGAAGGCTGCCAAAACCCTGAAATTGAGCTGCAGCACGGTGGGCAAGACCATACAGCGGTTTAATAGGACAGGTTCCACTCAGAACAGCGCCTCGCCATGGTCAACCAAAGAAGTTGAGTGCTGTGCTCAGCGTTATATCTAGAGGTTGTCTTTGGGAAATAGACGTAGGAGTGCTGCCCAGAGGTTGAAGGGGTGGGGGATTAGCCTGTCAGTGCTCAGACCATACGCCGTACACTGCATCAAATTGGTCTGCATGGCTGTTGTCCCAGAAGGAAACCTATTCTAGAGATGATGCACAAGAAAGCCCGCAAACAGTTTGCTGAAGACAAGCAGACTAAGGACATGGATTACTGGAACCATGTCCTGTGCTCTGATGAGACCAAGATAAACCCATTTAGTTCAGATGGTGTCAAGCGTGCGTGGTGGCCACCAGGAGAGGAGCACAAAGACAAGTGTGTCTTGCCTACAGTCAAGTATGGTGGTGGGAGTGTAATTGCCTGGGCTGCATGAGTGCTGCTGGCACTGGGGAGCTCATTGAGGGAACCATGAATGCCAATATGTACTGTGACATGCTAAAGCAGAGCATGGGGGGGGGGGGGG
>BLSH010129786.1:981234-1002286 GCA_018402905.1 Glandirana rugosa | reverse complement strand
CATCCTTGACTACTACCATCCTCCCCTACAATAATTGGTGGCAATCTTATCTACAGATTTTGGACAGCCCATACAAGCAATGAAAAATGGGATCCAATGGGTTTACTGCCTTTGGCACCCATTGTGGTGCTAAAGGGAAGATAACCATTGCATTTCCGCCCCCCAGTAAGCCCTCAGAGAGAACTGATCAGAGTCCTGACCCAAAGCTCACCAGCCAACAGCTCAATGGGGGGGGGGGGGGGCACTGCTCAAGTTGTCAGTGGGTAGTTCCATCCTCCCCCAAAATAATTGATGGCAGCATCATCTACAGGCTTTGGGTAGCAACAAAATAGGGTATCTATTAGGTATGCTGCTTTTAGCACCCATTGTGGTGCTAAAAACAGGATTTCTGTCCCCAGTAAGCCCTAAGAGAGAAATGACCGGACTTGCTCTGAGTTCTGACATGACCACTGAGTTCTAAACCAATGCCCACTTGCCAACAACTCAAAGAGGGTAATGCTGAGGTCATCCTTGGGTACTACCACCCCCCTTACAATAATTGGCGGCAACATAATCTACAGGTTTTGGACAGCCCAAGCAAGCAATGACATAGGGTATCCAATGGACATGAGTTCTAACCCAATGCCCACTGGCCAACATCTCAATTGGGGGACATTGCTAAGGGCATCCTTGGGTACTACCATCCTCTCCTACAATAACAGCCTCATCTAAAGACTTTGGGCAGCCCGTGCAAACAACGAAAAAGAAAACCCTGCATAATGTTTTATATTCAGCAACATACAACATATAAATAAAGCCTGTTTGACTTCCATTGATGCCGTGTCTTTTTCCCCAATTACAGCCTGTCATCACGGATTATTAAGCACGCACGCCTATATTAAAAGTTCTAAATAAAACACACCATTGCTAATTAAATGTTTACACTCCGAGGGAAAACAGCGATGAATGAGAACGTCATTCGTTCAGTGCCGGCAAAGAAAACAATATATAATTATTTGCTAGGAACACTTATCGATACCCATTGTGTGGGCTGGCCTGGCAGACCTTTGCCTTTCACATTCAGCCTCCCCCATTCTGGGCTGTGAGATTTTCATCTGGCTGTCAAAACACCAGCAGCCTGTTAACACCATGTTCTAAAAGCCGGTCCGTTTCCCTTTCATACCTGGTAATTATGTTCTGATATTTATCTGTTTCCTTTGAATGGCGTTCTCTTGCTGAAAATAAAACGCTTTCAGGCAATTGTAGTAATTGGGGAAACAGATTTTCAGCTGCTCTGCCTGTTCTAAGTGGGAATGAGAGACGCTGGGTTTAGATCAGCTGCAAGCATTGTTTTCTCCTTTTTTCTGGAAGAGACCGTAATGGTATGTTTCTTTTCTATTCATTTTCGCTGTGTTGTTTTTGGTTCCGAAAACAAGTAAAAAACAGCAAAGCTGCACCACTCCAAAGTTCACTACTTCCTGACAGCATCCCTATGAAGGCTCAGCAGGAACACCATTTGTTCCTTCTGTTCCCCCAGAGGGCAGAGTGCATGATGCCCTTCATCTCATCATTCTGGGTTATTGTGGGTATGCTGAGCTAGCATGGTTGACAGCATGTCCTCTACACCCTCACCGCTGTCCGACTACGCAGCTAACAAGGAGACGAGAAACTATTTATTTCTGAGTGACAGCACACATAAAGGAGGAGGGACAGTGACAGCGCTGGTCAGTATGAACTGTGAATTGAATAAAAACCAAGGATGGGTTCTGGGTGGGAGATTTGGGTTCCCATTATTTGGTTATGGTCCCTTTAAGGGGGGTGACTTGAATGCAAATTTTGAGAACTCAAGGGTTCTCCACAATGCAGGGTGAGGGGTTCTGGGGTAGTCTGTAGAGAGAGTAAAGGACAAATTTACAGAATTCGCAAGTCCTCATTTGTGACTAATTGTCACGGTCAGGGGTCAGGCTCGGAGACCAGTAGCTGTAGCAGAGAGGCTTCCACCAACCAGCAGGATAAAAACACAAGCAGGTCACCCTGGTGGATGATGCAGGCTCACCCGAGGTGCAGGGTCTAAGCACTAACCGGTATTCACCAGAGCTCCTAATTGTGAGATGGGTTTTGCTGCATGTTAGTAGCAGGTCGCAGTCCTTAGGATCGCCCCACCAAGAGGTGAGCAAGCCAGGGTCCAGTAGCAGATATAGCAGATAGGGTTCAAGTAGGAGCATAGTCAGTAATCAAGCCAAAGGATGGTAACAAGTGGTTGCAAGTAGGGATCAAGCAGAAACGTAGTCAAGGAACAAGCCAAAGGTCGGTAACAAGTGGTTGCAGGTTGGGATACAGCAGAAGTGTAGCCGGGGAACAAGCCAAAGGTCGATAACAAGTGATAGCAAAGATACGGACAGAAGCAGGAGTGGCAAGAGCAAAATATAGGCCAGAGAGAGCACAATAGTTTGGCTAACAGGAAGTGCAACGGCATGGCTTAAACAGGAAGGTCATGGGAGGAACAAAGAGTTCAAGGTTCACCATAAATGAGGTTCAAGGTAAGATTGTTCAAGTAACTGTCCGGGGAGCTGTCCAGTGTCTCAAGTGGCTCAGCAAGAAGTGATACTGCCAGACACAGCAGAGGTTACAAGTTCAGATCTGACACTCAAAATTCAGGAGCTCTAAAAAAAATTTCGGTGGAAAGAGTCCAAACCAAGATTACAGGGATTTTGGTCCCAAAAGGGTTATCTCTTCTGCAGGGGAGTCCAGAAAAGGAACAGGAAACAGCCAGCAGCCGTTGGTGAGGTGGAGTGTGAGATAGAACACAGCTGAGTGTGGAATAGCTTGTGACTGAGACATGGTTGCTGAACTGTAGAGACCCCTTCTTTGGGACCACTGAGGCTGGTGGGAACCTTACAAAAACCCTGTTAGTAGACAAGTGTTCCTGGAGGTGAGCCGAGTCTCTATTTTTGTACCAATGGACTATTTTTATTTGCTTTCTTGTATAAGGATTAGCTATTTTCTGTTTGCTTGTTTTTGAAAATAAAAGTGTTGTTTGCTTTTATCAATATGGCTGGCTCTGGTGATACCAGGGTTCAACGTATTACAAAATACTCAGTACAATTTTTTTTTTTTTTTAGACCAGGGAAAACAGGTGCAACACTCCAAAAGAGCCTGGCCAACATCTCTTACTCTAACGATAGCACCCAGAATTGTCTACCTGCTATTCTGAAGCAGGAGACTAGACCAGCTGTGGGCTTGTGTTATTGTGAATGGCAATAAGCTGGAGACAAGCACTGCCATTCACGACACAAGCCCACAACCACATATGCCAACTAGTACCCTAGTCTCTCTCTCTCTCTCTCTCCAAAGCAAGTGGGCAGGTCAGGGCTTAGTAGTGTGAGAGAGACTGAAGAACAATCTGGGTTGTGATGTTGTGGGTTTGTGTTATTACAAATGGTGGCAAGCTGGAGACAAGCACCATCATTCCCAACACAAACCCACAACCTATACCAGCTAGTACTCTACTCTCTCTCTACATAGCGGGTCTAGGCTCAGTAGTCTGAGAGAGACTAGAGAACTATCTGGGGTGTGATGTTATGGGCTTGTCTTGTTGTGAATGGTGGAGAGCAGGAGATGAGTGCTGTCATTCACAACACAAGCACACAGCAACAGACTGCTCTAGTCTCCCTCTCTATAGTGGGAGGCCTGGTCTAGGGTCAGTAGTCTGAAAGAGACTAAAGTACCCTGTGGTGAGTATTGTTGTGGGCTTGTGTTGTTGAGAACGATGGCTACATGCACTTGAGCACCAGGGGGATTCAACAAGAATTTTCAAGCTTATTCTTTTAAAGCTGATCTCCGGTCAGTCTGAAAAATTACTATCACGAGCCTCTTCCCATGTTCATTTAGTCTAGGGAGAAAGGAATAAGAAGCTTCCCTTACCTTATTGCTCGTTCCCTAGAAGTTGCATGCTGTCCTCCACTCCTTGGATGTGGGTGAGTCCTCAATGTCCTTATATAAAATGCAGAATGGCTGGTCCTGCATTGCACGTGATGTCTTTGGATAGCCTGCAACCGGACAATCAGCCAAGAGTAGGGACTGTTATATGAAGGGGAGGTAGCCTGGGGTACTTCATCTTATTTCTCACCCCTTAGACTAAACTAAGGTGCAGGGGGCAGCTAAATAGCAATGTTTAAAGGCTGATTGAAGTTCAGCTTTAGTTCTTCTCTACTTGAATCCTTATTTCTTAAAGGGTATGCCTGGGCAACTTAAAAAACAAAACAAATGCAGGATATTTCTGCAATATATGCACATAGCTCCATGTTTGCAAGCTTATTATGACTAAATAATGAGGCTGTCTTCTGCAAATTCACAGAAGTTTGGATGTCTAGAGGGTTACATAAGTGGCTTTGGTTGGTATTAATGAAGCGTATGTAAAATATTTATCAGTTTCAGCATAAATAGTGAAAATGGCATGATTATAACCTTGACAATCTAGCACTTTCCTTTTGCTGTTAAAGTTATATATATATTCTACAGCGCGAGACAACGGTCTGGGTTCTTCCACAACGGTCAGGGCCTGGACCTGAACTCAGGACCTCTGTTGTGTCTGGCAGTAACGCTTCTCACTGAGCCACCTGAGATGCTGGACAGCTCCCTGGACAATTCCTTGAATGATCTTGCCTTGAGCCAAGTTCTCTTGCAACCTAGAACCCTTAGCTCTTCCCATTAACTTCCTATTTAAGCCAGGTCTTTGCGCTTCATGTTTGCCAGATTATTGTGCTCTCTCTAGCCAATATCTCATTCGTGTCACTCCTTCTGCTGTCCGTATCTTCTCTACCACTCGTTACCGGCCTTTGGCTTATTCCTCAACTACGCTTCTGCTTCATCCCAACCCGCAACCACTTGTTACCCACTTTTGGCTTGTTTACTGACTTGATCCTTATCTGCTATATCTGATACTGGACCCCAGCTTTCTCAACTCCTGGTGGGATGATCCCGAGGGCTGCGACCTTTTACTAACATGCAGCAAAGTCCATCTCCACCATCAGGAACTCTGATGAATACCGGTCAGTGTTTAGACCTCACACCTAGGGTGAGCCTGCGTCATCCATCAGGATGACCTGCTGGTCGTTGGGAGCCCCTCGACTATTATAGCTACTGACCCCTGACCCTGACACCAACACTATCAACATGTCCTCAGTCTTCCAGGTCAGACTAAAGAGATACTGTGAGTAAGGGTGCCATAGACCGGACCTCACATTGGAATGATGATGTGGTCTTTGCATCACTGAGGATCACCCACCACCAAAGAGAAAGATGACCCTGCTCATCACTTGACTGGCCTTAAGACATCAAAAAAGTTTAGTATAAAAGTAAAATGCATCATCCAAGGGAGAACCCTGAGAGGCAGGAGCCTGGGAATGGTAGACATTTGCAACGGAAAAATTGTTTTGTTTCAGATCCGTTTATTAAGTTAATAATTTTGTTTTATCATTTTTGTTATGTTAAAATTATTCATTTTCGGGATTTGCTTTGTATATTCAGATTTGGTTAATATAATTCAGGGATATGCAATTAGCCGACCTCCAGCTGTTGCAAAACTACAAGTCCCATCATGCCTCTGCCTCTGGGTGTCATGATTGTGGCTGTCAGAGTCTTGCTATGCCTCATGGGATTTGTAGTTCTGCAACATCTGGAGGTCCACTAATTGCTTATCCCTGGTATAATTTATATTTTCCAAATGATACAAATTTCAGGAGGCAGTAAAAATTGTTTATTCTATTCTATTCCCATTTATTCTATTTTTTCTATTCTATTCTTTTCCATTCTTACCATCATCTTATTTCACTTTCACACCTCACTGTATTATTTATTGTAATGTTTTTCCATTTCAAATTCATTTTCGAGTTTTACAAATTCTCATTATTTAGTTTCATTTTATTATGATTTTTTTTTCGTTGAAATTGCTTTGTGCGCTGCTCCACATCATTTGGTGGAGGGGGGATTATGCTTTGGGGTTGTTTTTTAGGGGTTGGGCTTGGCCCCTTAGTTCCAGTGAAGGGAACTCTAAGACCCCTTTCACACCAAGACGTTGGAAAAAAGCCTGTAAAATCCTGTAAAACGCCATGATTTTAGTTTGCATTTTTGCCGCGCTTTTGAAGCGTTTTTCAAGCGCTTTTCAAGCGTTTGCGTTTTGATCTTGGGACCTTTCCCACAGCCTCAGTGCACATTTCATGCGCTTTTCAAGCGTTTTTCAAGCGCTTAACCATTATTTTCGTTTTTGAGGCGTTATTTTGAGCGCACAAAACAAGCTGAAAAGATGCTGCTTGCAGGACTTTTAGCAACGCCTAGCAAGCGCGACGCCTCGGTGTGAAAGCATCCATTGAGATGCATGGGGAGTGTTTTTCATGTGCTTTTTATGTGCTAATTTTAGTGCAAAAACACCTGAAAAACGCCTGTGTGAAAGGGGTCTTAAGGTGTCAGCATACCAAGACATTTTGGACAATTTTACGCTCCCAACTTTGTGGGAAGAGTTTGGGGATGGCCCCTTCCTGTTCCAACATGACTGCACACCACTGCACAAAGCAAGGTCCATAAAGACATGGATGAGTGAGTTTGGGGTGGAGGAACTTGACTGGCCTGCACAGAGTCCTGACCTCAACCCCATAGAACACCTTTGGGATGAATTAGAGCGGAGACTGCGAGCCAGGCCTTCTCATCCAACATCAGTGCCTGACCTCACAAATGTGCTTCTGGAAGAATGGTCAAACATTCCCATAGACACTCCTAAACCTTGTGGACAGCCTTCCCAGAAGAGTTGAAGCTGTTATAGCTGCAAAGGGTGGGCCAACTCAATATTGAACCCTATGGATTAAGACTGGAATGCCATTAAATTTCATGTGCATGTAAAGGCAGGCGCCCCAATACTTTCGGTAATATAATGTATATATTTGAAATCTAATTTTTATTATTTTGTGGAATTAACATGGTGTGGGTGGATTTCTGCTAGTCGCCACTCACAGGCTGTGTCTTAGAATAAGAGGGAGGTGAAGCCTCCATTAATCTACATGTAATATATAACTTACGTTGTGTTTAGCTGGTCAGTGGGCATGGAGGAGAAGGGAGGGAGTGGGCTGCCAATTACCACTGTGTATACGCCCACGTGTGTGACTATAATCACATGGGCTGCTCAGACGTGATAGGGGGGAAATGCTCAGCATAGAAACTCACTGACAACTGAGCATGTGCAGAGCTGCCAACACTGCTGTGCAAAATCTCTAGCTGCATTGGGATATGGACCGGGCGGGGGGACGGGTTGGGGGTAGAGAGCAGCAGGATCAACCAGGTTTTTTGCAGAATACAGAAAACAAATCTCATAGTGATTGAGTGAGTATGAACAATAAAGCTATAATGGCATTAGAGGCATGTAGCATAAAGATACATACAGTACTGTTCATAACAGCATTAACAAAAAAGTTCATATCATCCACAGAGGCTAAAGGGGAGGTAACGTGTTTTGAAGTTTCCGCTTCTTCATCAGACCTTCTGATGAAGAAGCCGAAGCTTTGAAACATGTTACTGCCCCTTTAAGTCAGCATGGCCTCCGTAGTAACGTCACGCCCGGTCTGGCGCCATCTTGCTTTCTTTTAATAAATTGGATTATATTAATACTGCACTTATTCTGGCGCCCCTCTGTGTTTTTCAAGTGAGTATGAACAGCATGGAATACGCCATTTATTGATGGTTTTTATGATGTGGGTTTAGTGACATTGTAACAACTTCAGCCCCGGAAAAAGTTTCAGCCGCTTCCTGACCGAGCCATTTTTTACAGTTTGGCACTGCGCTACTTTAACTGGTAATTGCTCAGTCATGCAACTCTGTACCCAATCAAAATTGGAGTCCTTTTTTCCCACAAATAGAGCTTTCTTTTGGTGGTATTTGATCAGCTCTGCGGTTTTTATTATTTGCGCCATAAACAAAAAAAGAGCGTAATTTTTTTAAAAAAAAGCCAACATTTTTGCTTTCTGCTATAAAACATCCAATTAAAAAAAATGTAAAACATCAAATTTCTTCATCGGTTTAGGCCAATATGTATTCTGCTACATATTTTTGGTAAAAAAATCCCAATAATTGTATATTGATTGGTTTGCGCGAAAGCGTCTACAAACTATGGGATATTTCATATGGCATGTTTATTTTTATATCTACTAGTAATGGGGACAGCAATTTTTAGCAGGACTGTGACATTGCGTAGGGCAGATCTGACACTAAATGACACTTTTTGGGGACCAGTGACACCAATACAGTGATCAGTGCTAATAAAAATGCACTGTCACTGTACTAATGAGACTGGCTGGGAAGGAGTTAACATCAGGGGCGACCAAAGGGTTAAATGTACTCCTAGGGAGTGCTTGGTAAATGTGTGGAGGAGGGGCTTTGACTGGGGGAAGACAGAGATCTGTATTCCTGCTTAGCAAAAACACAGGATCTCCATCTTCCCCTCTGACAGAACGGAAATTAGACATGTGCGTTTTTTTTTCCGTTTCAAATTAATATTTGGATGAATTTTTGTTATTTGGAGATTCGAATATATCCGAATACCCAAATTACAATATAAATATATTTTACCGAATGCTCCGAAAGACAAAACAGAATTTGTTTGAATTTCAGAAATTCGGACTGAAAATCGAATTGAATTTTACATTGAACTCCAGTCGAATTCAAACTGTACACAAATTGCTGAAATCAGAGACTGTGCGGTGTTATTAGAGGACCATTTCCAAACAATGCTATTTTAGTTAAGCCACAGGTGATTTAAAGAGCCATTGTAATCCTTTGATGAAGATTTTTCTTTTGTTTGTTCACTTTGCCTCATTCAAATCGAAAAAAAAAAAAAAGTTTTTGGTTTGACGGATTCAAAATGTATCGATTCAAACGAAATGGATAAAAAAATGGTGAATTCGAAAAAATTCTAAAAAAATCCGAATACGAATCCCAAATACAAATCGAACGAATTAACAGAATTTAACAAAACTAAATGACTAGATTAACGAATCAAAACAATTTTTTTTTGCCATGCACGTCTAACAGCAATCTGCCTTGTTTACATAGGCGGACCGCTGCTCCGCCCCTCTCGGGATCCCACAGGGCCTGCTGATTGGCTCCCGCTGTGTCCAATCACATCAGGAGCGGGTTGTTGGCAGCATGCGAGCGTGTCCCTGACCCAGGAGAAGCCGTGACATTCAGGTACGGACCTGCCTGCCGCAGTAAAAATACGCGGGGCGCTCTGGAAGCGGTTAAGTGTCCAAGACGTGAAGAGCTCCTTTCCTCCACCCCCCCCCCCCCCCCGTAGAAGGTGCCAGATTCAGGGCTGTCTAAATAGCTTCATGGGCCCCTGGGCAAAGTAATGCACCGGGACCCCTACCAGCCTGCCTAAATGTATGCACCTACTCTCAAAAAATGTAAATATAAAGCGTTGATAGAATTAAAAATATATTCTTTAGTACTTTCAATAAAATCGATTTTAAACAATGAGAAAACATGTCACAAATCAAAGACTAATTAACACAAAGGGCACAGTACAGGGGGGGAAGCCGAATGGCACAGTACAGGGATCAGAAGGGCGCAGTACACAGATCAGGAGGGCACAGTACAGAGATCAGGAGGGCACAGTACAGGGAACAGGAGGGCACAGAACAGGGAACAGGAGGGTACAGTGCAGAGATCAGGAGGGCACGGTACAGAGATCAGGAGGGCACAGCACAGAGATCAGGAGGGCACAGTACAGGTATCAGGAGGGCACAGTGCATGGGTCAGGAGGGCACAGTACAGGTATCAGAAGAGCACAGTACAGGGAATAGGAGGGCACAGTACAGAGATCAGGAGGGCACAGTACAGAGATCAGGAGGGCACAGTACAGGTATCAGAAGAGCACAGTACAGGGAATAGGAGGGCACAGTACAGAGATCCGGAGGGCACAGTACAGGGAACAGGAGGGCACAGTGCATGAGTCAGGAGGGACCATTACAGGGTTCAGGAGGGCACATTACAGGGGTCAGGAGGGCACATTACAGGGGTCAGGAGGGTACATTACAGGGGTCAGGAGGGCACATTACAGGGGTCAGGAGGGAACATTGCAGGGGTCAGGAGGGCACATTACAGGGGTCAGGAGGGCACATTACAGGGGTCAGGAGGGCACATTACAGGGGTCAGGAGGGAACATTACAGGGGTTAGGAGGGCACAGTACAGGGATCGGGAGGGCACAGTAAAGGTTCTGGGATGCTTCCTGGGACACAGCTATTCTGGGACAGTTTAGTAAAAAGCATGACTGTCCTGGCAAATCCGGGACAGCTGGCAAGTATGATGCAATGTAAGATTATCATGGGGTCCCCATGCACCTGGGGCCCCTGAGCCGTGCCCAGGGGTACCCAGGCATTAAGACAGCCCTGGCCACCTTTGATCCTCATGGTTGTGGACGCTGCGGCAAACAAATCTAATAGTTGATGGAGTCATTCTCGTCTCATCTTTCTTTTAGAAGAGTGATCAGTGGAAGTCTCCTGTGTGCCATGCCAGTAACAGATGTTAAAATTGCTTCCAGGCTACTGAAGACTTTCTAATGCAAGCTGGATCCATCTTTATGTTTAATGTAGCAATAGTCTTACTGTCTTCTTTTTAATTTGCTCGGGGCCATGAAAGCACGGTTCACCGAGAGGAGGCTGCTAATTACTCCGGAGACATAAACCTCGGATTAAGGTAACAGCTCAAAGTCAGCGCAGAACACCAGCGACTTTCTTCCCAACAAAGCAGCAATTAAAGGGAAAGTAGAGTGTTGCCTTCGCCCGGCACACATAACGAGTTATTACGGCAAGGTTTACTATTTTGAATGTCATTTTTCTTTTTAATGCGCTTGTACGTTTTTTGTATATGATCAGACAGATTCTTCAATCAACAACTGCAGAGATAAAGATCTCCTCCACACGGAGGGCGCTTTGCTTCTAATATGTAAGCCCTGACTGCTAGACTTACATTAAGGAAGAGAGGGAAAGTAAAAGAGCCAGCATTGAAGTGGAAGCTGCACAGCAAAAATTTAGTAAGCAGTCCCTTCCAGGCGACTGCAGGAGACTAAAGCCTGACTGAATCTTACAGTCGTCTTACATTAAGAAAAAAACAGCCACAGCCTAAGTAGAAAAGCCTGTCATAGGGCTGGCTCCAGACATTGTGCTGCTCGGGTCAAAGAATGAAATGCTGTCCCCAACCCCCCCCCCCAAAAAAAAAAATCACGCCCACCAAAAGGCCCCCACATCCATTATTTTATATCATGATAATTAAAGCTAAAATTTAATTTATCAGGAAGTCAGGTTTACATGCAACAGAACCTTGTCTATATACAAAATTATATGACATACCATTATGTTCAATTCCAAGGGGTGGGTTAGGGTAGTATATGGACAGGCTAGGGTTGTATATAGACAGGCTAGGATAGTATATGGACAGGCTAGGATAGTACATGGACAGGCTAGGGTAGTATATGGACAGGCTAGTGTAGTATATAAACAGGCTAGGGTAGTATATAAACAGGCTAGTGTAGTATATGGACAGGCTAGGGTAGTATATGGACAGGCTAGGGTAGTATATAAACAGGCTAAGGTAGTATATGGACAGGCTAGGGTAGTATATGGACAGGCTAGGGTAGTATATAGACAGGCTAGGGTAGTATATGGACAGGCTAGGGTAGTATATGGACAGGCTAGGGTAGTATATAGACAGGCTAGGGTAGTAAATAAACAGGCTAGGGTAGTATATAAACAGGCTAGTGTAGTATATGGACAGGCTAGTGTAGTATATGGACAGGCTAGGGTAGTATATGGACAGGCTAGGGTAGTATATAAACAGGCTAGGGTAGTATATGGACAGGCTAGGGTAGTATATAAACAGGCTAGGGTGGTATATGGACAGGCTAGGGTAGTATATGGACAGGCTAGGGTAGTATATAGACAGGCTAGGGTAGTAAATAAACAGGCTAGGGTAGTATATGGACAGGCTAGGGTAGTATATGGACAGGCTAGGGTAGTATATAGACAGGCTAGGGTAGTATATGGACAGGTTAGTGCAGTATTGGAGCAGACTAGGGCAGTATAGGGGCAGGCTAGGGTAGTATATAGACAGGCTAGGGCAGTATAGGGGCAGCTAAGGTAATAGGGGCAGGCAGAGCGGGCCGGGGGAAGTTGTTATCATGACACACTGCTGGAAAATAAATCTTGGGCATCAATTTTCTGGCTAAATAGAAGAGAAGGAAAGGTGGCTGCGGTTGAATTTGCCACCCCTCTCAAAGTGCCGTCTGGGTCCAATGGATCCAGCGGAAACTATGGTAGTCACTCTGCCAAGGTCTCAAACACTCCCTGTGTGAGTCACAGCTAGAGCTCTCCACTCAGCATGGAGCATGAACTTTGCTGATTGCAGAGCTATCAGTCTGACTCTGCAAGGGGTGTGTAGCTGTAGGCCATGTAAGGCAATTCCTTCTCAAAGTTTCTTTTTAGTCAGCTCCCCCTCCCAGGAGCGACTTGGCAACCTGCCAGCTTTCTAATCTCACGTCGGTGCTTCTCTTTTGAAATTTGAGGATTAATTACTCCACACTGCCTTCAGCTACAGAGGTCATATACCAAGGAAAAAAAAAAAACACCCTCCATACATACTGATTGACCATAGCTGTTCCTTGAAATAGCTTCTTAGGCTTCATGTACACTTGAACTACTTTAAAGCCAGCCGCGGGAAAACGCAAAATGTGGCAAAATCACACTGCGATTTTGCGCACTTTGCGGTAGGCAGTCAAAACTTTCTTATCCTATATGCGATTCTTTCGTATTCAGGGAGGAACCTCCCCTTAACTGTATCAGCTCCTAAATGATCCTTAAAGCCTATATGTACATGGACACAGGCTCTTATAGAGTTGAGTTTAGGAGGTTTGACATAAAAATGCCAAAAGCTCCTTAAATCAAGTTTAGGAGCTGCGAGCATACATGGAGACTTAAAGTAGAAATAGGGCCACGCTGTGGACATATTAAATATTTGCATACAGTTTGTAAGTAGGAGTCGTTCGTAAGTCGGATGTTCGTAACTAGGGGACTGCCTGTACCTGTAGGCACTATAAGCTGATTCTTCCTCAAAGTTCATTTTTACCAGCTCAGCCCAATAGGCTCCCCCTCCCAGGAAGGTCTTGGCAACCTGCCAGCCTTCTAATCTCTATTTGAAAGACTTCAGTGCTATCTTCTGTAATCTTAAGATTAATTACTCCACATTGTCTTTAGTTACAAAGGTCAATGAGGGCTTATTTTAAAGTTTATTTACTGCCTGTTAAGAATATGTAATATATGAATGTCTACACAGTAACAATTCTACGCTAAGGTGGTCTGTTTGATACCAAGGAAAAAAACACCTCCTTCACACAAAGCTGTGGTCAAAAGTCACGGTCAAATCTGCGGTCAAACAGCAGGCAAAGTTCAGAGAGTAGTCAAGGCCAATCTGTGGTCAAAAGGCAGGCAGAGTTCAGAGAGTAGTCAGGGTCAAATCAGTGGTCAAAATGCAAGCAAGGTTCAGAGAGTAGTCAGGGTCAAATCAGTGATCAAAAGGCAGGCAGAGTTCAGAGAGTAGTTAGGGTCAAATCAGTGGTCAAAATGCAAGCAAGGTTCAGAGAGTAGTCAGGGTCAAATCAGTGACCAAAAGGCAGGCAGAGTTCAGAGAGAAGTCATAGTCAAATCTGTGGTCAAACTGCAGGCAGAGTTCAGTAGCCAGGGTCAGTTTTGTGGTCAAAAGGCAGGAGAGTAGTCCAAAGTCCAATTCAAGATCGATAACAAGGAAATTCAAACTAGCAGGTAGGGCGGGAAACAGACGAAGGCAATGATCAAGACATGGAAACAAGACAGGCAAACAGGGAGCTTGAAGCACATGTTGCAAACACTATCACAAGCATGATACTAAGGGCTTGGCAGGCTTTAAACTGGTTTGGTCTCCAGAGGCTGTGTCTACACCAATCACCCTGCAGGTGGACAGTCAGACAGGGAGAGTGCAGCTCAGCCAAAACCGGGATGCTGGAATGAGTCCAGCAGCTGCCATGAAAACGGAGCGTTACACACTCCTGACCATTCTTACATCCTTTCCAGGCAATGTGCACCAAACCAACAGAGATATACACCATGGATGTCATACTTGAAGGTCAATTCAATAAAAAGCAGGTACATCCTATTCAGTACACCAGAAGAAAAACACCAACTCACGAGGGTACTTCAGGCAAAAAAAACCACTAACCTACAGTAGTTTATCCTATTCTCTTGTAGTCAAGGAAGCACAAAGCAAACCTGAATGCTACATTCGTATCCTCAACTCTCAGCTCCAATTAAAGTTTTATGAAAGCCTAGCCATAAACTTTACAAGGAACAGTGGTTGAAAATACATCAAGACTTCATTCCTTTAGTTACATAAAATATTACATAATACATTCAGAACACATGGTCAGCTATTGGGAAGCCATTCCGGTTGAGGGCGCTGTGAAATTTAAAGGACAGGTTTGGCACTCACCGGTTGGAGACCCTTCAAGAACATGGCCGATGTAAGGACCTTCCTTGAAGATTGGTCGGTTGTCATTCTGATCGATGACCAGGACTTCGAGATCCACTGGGCCCTCAATGGTTTTTCCACTTTCATCTATGGTTTCCACCCGCAACTGTCGGTGAGAAAGGAGACAATACGGGGATAAGACAACAAATTCAGGCAACCTGCTAATTCTATAAAGAAGAAAAGACAACGATTACCAACAGTCCCCAAGTCAGAAAGTGCAATCAATAAAAAATCTGTTCTGTTTCAACCCAAACCTTAAAAAGCTGCTCATTGGACTTCTTGGTAGAATTGCTGCCTCAAATAGAACAAAACACAACTGGGACAAACAGAAAAAATGGACAGAATGCCAAGAAGGGACAAAGAAGCCCAAGAAGAGGGTAAATGACCCTGGGAGATGATATCACTGATGTCACTGGTGTGAGGTCACACATTTATCATACTCCAGAGTTATAAATATGGAAAGTGAGCCAAAAAAGGGGTATAGATTATAATGTGTGCCATCATCCAGAAAGAGACAATTGGAAATAAAGATATGGGGTATGGGTGTCCCACTAGCACCCAAACACCATTATTGAAATAGGCATGGACTATCACGGCACTCAGGGGTAACACAAGTATATATAAGAAAATTTAAAACAATTTATTTGAAAATATAACATACAAAAAGCACACAATAAAATCAAAAATACAATATTGGGTGCAGGCTCCAATGAAATTTACACAAAATGCCTACAGTGGTCCCCAAAGGGAGTACCACTGGCCCTTGGCATGTAAGCTGTAGATGGTATCTGATGCTCTCGACCGGTTTTGCGGGACTTCCGCTTCTTCAGGAGATTGACAGCATACAGCTACATTATTTGAAAACTATACATACATAAGAAAGTTAGCAACCATTAATATTCACAAAAGGGAAAGATAAAACTGGGAAAGATTTAAGTATGAACTTACCCACAGTGGTCACAGCCAACTGTGACCACTGTGTATACTCCAGAGTTATACAGTGGAGTTAGTCATCGTTATCAAGCCAACACGTCTATGTAGTTCAGGAAAAATAGTTCTAATATTGGCAACTAAGCATACAGCAGAGTGTAGGGATGTGTACAACGGAAAAATTCATTTTGTTTCATTTTAGATTTGTTTGAAAAATTTTGTTATGTCATATTCATTATGTTAGAATGATTTGTTTTTTCGAATTCATTTTTGTATATTCATTTTTTTCAATTACATTTTAAATCCAAATTTTTGGAAGGTGGCTACCGTCATTCTATTTTATTCTATTCTTTTCTCTTTTATTCTATTCTTTTATTATCTATTCTATTCTATAAAGGAGCCTTAGTAGGAATCATTATCTTATTACACTTTTATACATTACTGTATTTACAGCAATATGTTTCCATTTCACATTTGAATTCATTTCGATTTTTTTTTTCTCTTCTGTTTTTTTCTATTCTATTCTTTTTTCTATTTTCACTTCTATTCTATTCTCTTTTATTATGTTCAATTGTATGCTATTCTATTCTATAAAGCAGGCTAAGTAGGACTCATCATCTTATTTTACTTTTATACCTTACCGTATTCGCTGCAATATGTCTATTCTTTTCTATGCTGTTCTTTTATATTCTATTTTTCTATTTTTCTATTCTATTCTATTTTCTGCTCTATTTTTTTCTATTCTATAAAGCAGCCTAAGTAGAAATCATCATTGTATTTCACTTTTATACCTTACTGTATTTACTGCAATATGTTTCCATTTCGAATTTGAATTAATTTAGATTTCTATTCTATTCTATTTTCTCTATTCTACTATTTTCGTTTCTATTGTATACTATTTGTTTATATTCTATTTACTGCAATAGTTCAAGGGCCAGGTGTAGATAATGTACAGAGTGTAGGGGTAAGTTCAGGGGTCAGGTGTAGATAATGTACAGAGTGTAGGGGTAAGTTCAGGGATCAGGTGTAGATAATGTACAGAGTGTAGGGGTAAGTTCAGGGGTCGGGTGTAGATAATGTACAGAGTGTAGGGGTAAGTTCAGGGGACAGGTATAGACAACATACAGAGTGTAGGGGTAAGTTCAGGGATCAGGTGTAGATAATGTACAGAGTGTAGGGGTAAGTTCAGGGATCAGGAGTAGATAATGTACAGAGTGTAGGGGTAAGTTCAGGGGTCAGGTGTAGATAATGTACAGAGTGTAGGGGTAAGTTCAGGGATCAGGAGTAGATAATGTACAGAGTGTAGGGGTAAGTTCAGGGGTCAGGTGTAGATAATGTACAGAGTATAGGGGTAAGTTCAGGGATCAGGTGTAGATATTGTACAGAGTTTAGGGGTAAGTTCAGGGATCAGGAGTAGATAATGTACAGAGTGTAGGGATAAGTTCAGGGGTCAGGTGTAGATAATGTACAGAGTGTAGGGGTAAGTTCAGGGATCAGGTGTAGATAATGTACAGAGTGTAGGGGTAAGTTCAGGGGTCGCGTGTAGATAATGTACAGAGTGTAGGGGTAAGTTCAGGGGTCAGGAGTAGATAATGTACAGAGTGTAGGGGTAAGTTTAGGGGTCAGGTGTAGATAATGTACAGAGTATAGAGGTAAGTTTAGGGGTCAGGTGTGTGTAACATACCCTCATCCTCCAATTAGTGCCTTGTTTGCGAGACAGCAAATATTGTAATCTTTTAGGGCTCCCATGGTAGTAAATTGAGGCTCCTAAATGTGTATTAGGGGAAACAGAATTCCCATTTAATCTAGCTATGTAATCCAAACAAGTAAACAGCAGGGAAGTGTTTTTATGTATTTTAGTGTTCTGATGCTCAGTACAGCCCCTATTTAACATTACATTTTTGGCAGATAATAGAGCGCGGAATCACAACCATTAAGACCCCTTTCACCCTGAGGCGGTTTTCAGGTGCTTTAGCGCTGGAAATAGCCTCTGCTAAGCGCCTAAAAACTGCCTCCCATTCATTCCAGTGTGACTTTTCACACTGGGGCGGTGCGCTTGCGGGATGGGAAAAAAAGTCCTGGAATGAATGGGCAGCGCTTTCAAAGCGCCTGAAAAAGCGATTTGAAAGCGCTGCGAAATAGGAGTTTTTAACCCCTTTTGGGGGTTAAAAGCACCCGCTAGCACCCGAAAAGCGCTGCTTAAACAGCAGTAAAGCACCACTAAACCAGCAGCGCTTTACTGCAAACGTGGCCGTGGGACCACTGTGAAAGGGCCCTTCTGTAAGTGGTGCACATAAAGCTTTCCCAAGTTAATATTCCCATCTGCAACAAAAGAGGCCTTAAGCTGCCTGTTGAAGTTTTCATTAGTGCATTATTGATAATAAAGATAAGGCATGGAGCCCCCGCCCCCCACCTACTGTAATGGGCAATCTTAGATGTCAAGCTAAAAAGTGGGCAGGGAAGAACTAAGAAGTCCAGTGGGGAAAGTTCACGGTAAAACCCAAGACATACAGGAATCCAATGAGAACGTTAGATCTCCAGCAGCTATCCATACCTGATCTTCCAGTTTTTGCATCAACCCTTTACATTGTGATTTCACCTGCTCAGTGCATTACCTCTGGAAATCTAGGTGCATTGTCAAAAACGCAGTGTAGAGACAGGCGTGAAAACCTATGTGCTGTATAATAATAAAATGGATAATTATTATTTAAAAGAAATTGGGCTATATAGGTAAATGATTACACGTTAAGGCAGCTTAAGTGCTTGCAAACAAGCCTCCCTTTCTCAGAGTTTAATGCTCCTCGAATTTTACTCAGCATGAGAAACGTTGTGCCCTGCTGCTTCCTTCTATTTAACGGAATGGCTTTTATACCTGATGGAAACTAATGTGTTCCCACAGTCAGACCTACCTTCTAATGTGCAACAAATGTCTTGATCTGAGCCATGTTTTTTTGCAAACATGTGCAACCCCTTGTCCTCCACATCAAAGTTTGATAGCTTCCTAACAGCTAGACCATGCTTTCCTGACAGAGGATGATGGGAAGCGTAGTTCCCCAGCAAGAGAATTTTTATGTTATTGTAGTAGTGGGACATTAAAGGAACTCTCCATACTTAAAGCCGAGTTCCACCCAAAAGTGGAACTTCCACTTATCGGATTCTTCGCACCTTTCAGGAGGGGGGTTTAGCGGATAGGATACCTGTCCCCACTTCCGGAAGACCGAGCTGCGCCGCATTACGTCAGCAGCCCCCTCGTCCTCCCTCCCCGTTCTAGTGAAAGAGCATTGTGTGCAGCGGCGGCCGGTCAATAAGGGGCGCTTGGGCGCCGCCTCCCCGTCACTGACAAGAAAAAAAAAAGTCAGCCCGACCCCCTACAGGAGGCATCGGTATATTGACTTTTTTTTTTCTCAGCTCCTTGCTGTCTGCTGACAGCAAGTAGTGAGCGATTGGTCAGTCATAAAAAACTATGTGTGTGCGCTGAACAGTCTAATTGGCTGCCCTGAGCCAGTGACTGACTGGCATTGGATGCGGTGGGCGGGACTGTGGCGGACGTGCTGGCTGCGTGATTACTCGTGCAGACGCAGCACTCCGCAGGGTTTCAGTCCTGACTCCCACGCAGCAGACCGTCCACTCCAGCATGCTGTCCGCAAGCCGAGCTCTGCACACTTCGGGGGGGGGGGGGGTCTGTCAGTGCTCTGTATACTGCTATATGGTGACTCTGTATACCATATCTGGGGCTCTATATACTGCTATATGGTGGCTCTGCATAACCCTATCTGGTGACTTTGTATACCCCTCTCTGTGATGCTGTATACCCTGTCTGGTGATGCTGGGCTGTATAATCCTGACATAAGGGGTGGGGCTTATGAGAAGTGGGAGGGGTAAAAAAAGGAAGAGCAGGTTCTGGCGCCCCCCCATCCTAAAATCTCCCCAGCCGCCACTGGAAGAGCGCTTTGCGCATGCGCAATAGGGCCCTGCCATGAAGTCGAAAGGCTACACTGCTGGGTTCCCTTAGTAACAATGGTCGTGGCAGCACCCGACCAACCGATCTGAAGATCAGCTGTTGTGCCAACATCGCTGGACTCCAGGACAGGTAAGCGTCCTAATGTTAAAAGTCAGCAGCTACAGTATGTGTTTTTAAAGGGGAGGCGGACCTCCTCTTTAACCACTTTTTTTTATAATTTCCCCCTACACCTTTCCCAAAGTCAATTTATGGTAGGATAAAAAAAGCCCTCCAATGTTGCACGTTGGTCTTCATTCTAAACTTCTTTGTTCTATCTAGCAAAGGCAATCAGGTTCCTGAGGTGGTCAGCCCTTGTAGAACACCAACCCAGGGTTCCCCAGGCCCCACGCAGTCTAAGCCCCAGCCCACTACAGCAAGCTGGAACCAAGTCGCAGACCCCGGATAAGCCCAGTTGACGATAGGGAGGCCATTCTCCTATGGGTTGAGTATAAATGATGACAGAAGAGGATCCGGGAAACAAGTCGAGGTCAGGGCAGGCAGTAGACAAGCACAAATGGAAGCAGGGGGCGATACACAGGAAGTCAGACTACACAAAACACTAAGCACACAGGAGCTCAGAGAACTTGGAAGTTGGTCAGGCAACACGGGCTGCACTGAGAATGTCTTATATAGGAGACCATACTGGGAGGTGGGCCAGGAAGTGATAGAAGAGAAGGACGCACAGTATATTAGGCGATGCTCATAGGTGATCACAGAAGACAAACAACACACTTACATAGAGGTAAGAAGGTAAGGCAGGAAAATGCAGGCTAAACAGTGACAAAGACACTTCCTCCTTCTTAGAACTTTTGTGCTACTTGTAAAACTCCAAGTGAATGGCCAAGTGGAGAGGCGGTGGAGACATGACACCATTGGAGGTGTCTAAAGCAACTGCTGTAGCAGTGATCTCCGCAGCAAGCTGGAGCTGTACTATCCAAGTTTCGACTGGTTCCAGGTGAACAGGCCAAAATTTGCCTAATGGAATGTCCTATCAGCTCCCTCCTGTCTATCAATCCTTCGATTGAAAAAAATCAAAGAAGTCGAGTGAAGATTGTCACCCGAACAACGGCTGCATCCAATCAGATCAGCCGCTGCTTGGGTATTCTGACAGCTGTCACCAGTGGCTGTCAGAATTAGAGTTGAGCGAACACCTGGAAGTTCGGGTTCTGCTGGTCCGTCCGAACCTCGGGACAAAGTCCGGGTCCGGGTCCGGACGGAACCCGAACGATCGCACGGACAACGAACCCCATTGAAATCAATGGGGACCCGAACTTTTAGGCACAAAAATGGCTGTAGGAAAGTCCTGGAAAGCCCCAGAGGGCTGCAAAAGGAAGTAAAATGGGGGTAAGGGTAGGGCAAGCACCCTACAAAAAAATGGGGACAGGGAAATAACTTTAAATATTTTTAAAAAAATAAAAACATAAAAAAAGCAAAAATGGAGTTGAATGTGGATCATCTTCAAACTGTGTCTGAAAAGTATTAATGAACGGTAGAAGCCATATAACTGTTCTAAAATCATCTTCAAACTAGGGCAAGTGCCCTACAAA
>BLSH010129786.1:949388-977024 GCA_018402905.1 Glandirana rugosa | reverse complement strand
TCACTAGAGGTGAACGAAAGTACAGGACAAGACACGTCTACCGGGTTACGTAAGACTTATGTCCTCCAGTCGGTGAACCGGTGAACCAAAACACAAAACGGTACTCGAGAGGGGTGACCTGAAGCAATGAGAAGTGACGAGGTCAGTACGACCGGGAGGAGAATCTAAAACGCGTTAAGGTCCGGTACGTGAAACTGTGATATGTCGTGTCTACCGTCTTAAAAGAACGACCTGGTAACATAAGACTGATCACAACTCGCTTGGGCCTGACATTGCAAGCCCAGGCATGGCTTGAAATCCCACAGGCACCGTGCCTGGGCCTGGGCCTGTAAAGTGAACCCGAACGATTTTTGAAATGTCCGGGTCCGGGTCCGTGCCACGGACACCCTAAAGTTCGGTACGGACCCGAACGTTACAGTCCGGGTTCGCTCAACACTAGTCAGAATACAATGGTCCAGCAAGAAAATTCTGCCATCTGTGCTGTATAGTGTCAAAGTGCATGGCCTGGAATTGCGCAAAATCTAAGAGGAGGGCCAGCATGACTGGAGCAGTGAAGAGTAACGAAGTCCAGTGGGGAGAGCTCATGGCAAAACACAAAACCAAGTGGCCAAGTGGCTGACCTCCTGTATTCAGAATGCATTGGGCCATCTGCACAGAACAGGACATGAAAGCAAGTGGAGATCACTGGATGGAGTAGATACAGGGCCTCTGTTAGAAACCACATAGACCCATTCAACCAACAGCTCCCTCCCCCACATAAACACAGTTTACTATGCTTCAGTTATGAATTATCTGTACCGATCACTCATTGTTTATCGGTACCGATTACTCATTGTGTTCATTCATATGACATACAGTATATATAACATATTTCCTGGACTCTTCCCCCACTCTCCATCCTCAGGGAATCCTATTGTGTGCTTACAGCTGCCAGCGGGAAGGATAGAAGGGAAGATGGCAGCACCGCAGTGTGGGGGGTCACACAGGGGGCCTGGACAGCAGGGGGTGATCGTTGGAGCAGGGGGGCAATTACTGGAATGGATCTCCTGTATGGCTCTCTCTGCAGCAGCTGAAAGCCAGCAGGAGGGAGAGAAGTAGCCAGCTTTCAGATGCTGCAGAAAGAGCCATGCAGGGGATCGGTTCTAGTATTGCCCATTACCAGGTCATCCCCTGCAACATAAATGTCATGCTCCCTGATTACATCCAATTCTCCCTGCTGCCTGGGCCCTGTACAGTAGGGCTGGTGCTACCCCCTTATCTACAGCCCTGAGTAGGAATGTCCAATACTGTGATTCCCAGCTTCCAGGGGGATTGGCCAGGTATTGTATGAACATAGTATACCGGCCAGATATGGCATAATACATAGTTACATCGGCCCTAGGTGTATATAAAAATATACCATGTCTGAAATTCATCTTCAAAAGAGAAGCATGGGAACATTTTTTTAAATAATTATACTTACCTAGGTGGATGCACCAAAACTTTGTGGAGAGCTGTCTGCTGTCTGCTCCCCCCCATGCTCACTGGAGCACTGGGCTGTGGAGGGGGTGGGCGCGGCCGGCTCAGGCCCTCAATGACTCGCGGCCGGTCCAGGCATGTGGGTGGATCCTGATCTTTCTCGAGCCTGGACTGGCTCTGTGACGTCAGCCAACAGTGGTCTTCAGCCCACTCTCTGCTGAAAACGGGTCAGAGGAGCGCAGAGCAAACTGCACTCTTGTGATCCACAGGAGAAGTACAGCCAAACTCTGGCTGTACTTCTCCTTTAAGCTCAAGACAAGGTCTTAAATATATATAAACATTGTTAATTTGTTTAGTGTTACCTTGGTCAGTTCCCGATAGGACAAAATAAGTATATGGCACCTCATCCCAAATTGTAAATACAATAAAAGAATGAGTTCCCTAAGGGGATTATACGGTGCTGTAGAATGAATCCAGTCACAATTATCTTAAAAGCAATTATCTTTATTTTACACATATAATGCATAAAAGTATATAATATGGGTGTACATAAAACCATGTATTGCAGCTTATGACATGATGGAGTCCAGCCAAGATTTGATATAGGCTTTCGTCAGCTATCATCCCAACATGTTTCGCCCCCGTGGGCTTCCTCAGGGGATTGTACTGACCTCCAAAATCTGATTGAGGACAATGAAATAGAAAATCATTATGATACATTAGTATATCAAACAAACCAATCATTATTGTCTGCAATTGGACCGCCTGTAAGGTATATCCAAACCTACACCCAATGCACTAATGTATCATAATGATTTTCTATTTCATTGTCCTCAATCAGATTTTGGAGGTCAGTACAATCCCCTGAGGAAGCCCACGGGGGCGAAACATGTTGGAATGATAGCTGACAAAAGCCTATATCAAATCTTGGCTGGACTCCATCATGTCATAAGCTGCAATACATGGTTTTATGTACACCCATATTATATACTTTTATGCAATATATGTGTAAAATAAAGATAATTGCTTTTAAGATAATTGTGACTGGATTCATTCTACAGCACCGTATAATCCCCTTAGGGAACTCATTCTTTTATTGTATATATAAACATTATTTATTATGTAAAGTAGCCATAGTGCTATCGTCATGGCAAATGATGTATGCTAAAACTGAAAATTTGGCCTTGGTACCAAGTCATCATTGACCTCCATTAATAAAAGCTTTAAATGCATTTCAAAAACACAAATATGAATGCATGCCAAGGGAAAAAAAAAAATCAAGGCCGCCACGTTCTCACCATTTCTGTCACGTACCTGGTGGATGAGCCTGACTTATGCAGTAGGTAACCTCCCTTACTACCCTGACTCGGGAACCCCTGGTAGAGTAGACCGGTGGCTCGGGAGTGCAGGATGGCACGAGGGTCGGACTGGGTCACTGGTGTTGGTAGAAGTCCGCTGGAGCACTCGTGCACTTGAAGAATGGTCGTACAGGCCGGGTCGTGAAACAAGCTGGCGGTGCGGTACAAGAGGAGCAAGCAGATGGATGGTCGGGTTCAAGCAGGGTCGTCAACAGGCAGGCAGGCAAGGTACAGAAGGGCTAGGCAAGAGAGTGGTCGTAGGCAGTCCAAAGGTCGGTGCAGGCAGAAATCAGCAAAGTCAGGCAATCCGGGTCACAGGAACAGAGGAACCAACACAGGACGCTCAGGAATACACACAATACGCTGTAGATCAGACAGCATCTGCTAGAGGAAGCAGGAAGTTTAAATAGAGCTGCTTCTCAGCAACTAGAGGGAACACACCCAAATGCAATTAACCCTTAGCACAGTCTTCTAACATTTTCTAAGTAAATCACCAAGCAGGCGCTAATGCGAACTTAACAGGATCACTCGTTATATATAAATAAAGTAAGCCATCATTCTATATGCATTGATACTCCGTTAATTTGATACAGTGTTTAATTAAACAAATTGTTTATGGCTGTCAAACAAATTCCTGTATTCTCATATAAACACGTGCAACTTATTGCCGGAGGTTTGCCGGAGGAGACGGCTGCTGCTCCTTCTTCTCAAATGTTAATATAGATTTACTGTATCTTTTCTATCCAGGCTGAGGGTTCTTTGGGCCATAGAACTAGGGCTTGGCAAGGAAGTAAACTAACTTCAAAGCATAAGCTGGATCATATGCTGGCTTCAAATATCATGAGGATAACCCTACTGGAATTCCCAGTTTCACCACACTGCCATGACCAGTACAAAGGGTGGCGTCACACCCTGCCTAGTGAATTCTGTGTGTTACCTGGACTATTGGTGATAACTGCTGTGGCATGTCTTCCTGTGTTGCTGCTGTATTATCCTTCTGCGGCGTGGACAGGGTTAAACTGAGCATTCATTAATGCAGACATGCAGGTGCCATCTTCAAGGAGAGCACTTTGCAATGCTCATCTATGCAGTGTCTCCATTGCAGGGGGGAGACAACTTGGCTAGCTCTAGGCAGGGCTGGTGCAAGGATTTTTGACAACTTAGGGAAAACTCATTTTGCCACCCCCATTGGCTCCACCCCTGACTCCACCCCCTTTACCCTGCCCATGTGGCAAGAGGCAGCATTGACTCTGCTCCCTCTAGCGCTGGCTCCAGTGCTGTGCCTCTAATTACACTACCGATCGGACGGAGCAGCTGCCTGAGACTGAGTTAGTGCAGACACAGAGGGAAACCAGCAGCCGGGTGCCCCTAGGCAGCACTGCGCCCTAGGCAGCTGCCTAGTTTGTCTAGTGGTAGCACCGGCCCTGGCTCTAAGTAGATCCTCATAGCATGGCGATTGGCTGCTGCAACAAAGCAAGGAGATGAGAGCTGCAGCTGCTGAGAGGAAGAGATGGCCTCTCTCTTCTTCTCATCAGCCTGCAGCCCTCATCACCTTGCTTTGTTTCAACAGCCAATCACTGTCCTTCCAGGTTCGACCCAGACCCAGCCAAGTTGGATGCCCCCTGCACTAGAGACACTCCGTAGATAAGCATTGCAAAGTGCTCTCCTTAAAGATAGCTGCTGCACTTCGGCATTAATGAATATTCAGATTAACCCTGTCCACACAGCAGAAGGATAATACAGCAGCAACAAAGGAAGAGGTTCCACAGCAGCTATCAGCTACAGTATATTATCAGCTGCAGTCTATGTTACACACAGAATTCTTTAGGCGTGGTGCAACGCTATCCTTTGAGTTTGTACTAGCCATGGCGGTGTGGTGTAACTGTAAATTCTGGTAGGGTTGTTCTCGTCTTCAAGGAGATGGGGGTAAGAAGAAGAGACTGGGCTGCTGGCTGAACATAACCTTGCCATAGCTGACCACAATTGGGTGAGAGCTCAGAGAGGTCATCGCAGAAGGCCTTTCCTCTGAGATGGGAACTTTCTCTCTGGGAAGGTGCGAGGTGCGATTTGGAAGCCTGGTGCGATCAGATTGTTCTATAGTGCAACCCCATCGCTTGTAAGGAAAACAAAGAGGGATTTCTAAGCAGGATTGAAAGAGAGACATCACAGCAATGGCTATCCCTGTTTGAGGACGTGAACTGAATCAGAGCACGTCTGGAGGCCCAGAAGGAGGTGCCCTGGGTCTGGCAATGCTGGGTAAGTGAGGTGTGTCATCTTCAGGTGTGCAAAGAAAATGCATAACAATTCAGTGGCTCCACTGGGGGGGGGGGGGTTCTTGCAGTTTGTGTTCCATTGGGCACATTTCCCTTCAATTCCATTACTACTAAAACTTAAATGGGAACAGAAGATTTCCCAATAAAAGGCAGGCAAAGGGCTGCACCTGAAACTACGGATACTGGAAGCCTGTGCTAGCATTTCTCCTGCGGTGTTGCTATCAGTGTGTGAAGAGTGGGAGAAGAGGGTTGCATTGACAATCCAACACAATGGGCAGCACATTGAACACATTTTATAAGTGGTCAGAAACTTGTAAATAACTCATGAAAGAATAAAGTTACGTTAAAACAAAGCACACCATTGTGTTTCTTGTGAAATCCCCAATAAGTTTGATGTGTCACATGACCCTCTTCCTATTGAAAAAAACAAAAGTTAGATTCAAAATAGCCGACTTCAAAATGGCCGCCATGGTCACCACCCATCTTGAAAAGTTTCCCTCCTCATATATACTAATGTGCCACAAACAGGAAGTTAATATCACCAACCATTCCCATTTTATTAAGGTGTATCCAAATAAATGGCCACCCTGTATATACAACTGTATAAAGTGTATCTGCCTATAACATTATTATATTAATTGTACAGTATATATGTACATATTATATAATATAGCATATACAACAGTATATCGTATATATGCATATACTATTATATTAATTTTACAGTATATATGTACATATTATATAATATAGTATATAAGACAGTATATAGTATATATGCATAAAATATTATTATGTGAATTGTACAGTATATATATATATATATATATATATATATATATATATATATAATATAATATATATAGTATATAAGACCGTATAAATGCATATAATATTATTATATGGATTTTACAGTATTCATGCATATATTATATAATATAGTATTTACAACAGTATAAAGTATATCTGCCTGTAACATTATTATATTAATTGTACAGTATATATTTATATATTATATAATATAGCATATACAACAGTATATTGTATATGCATATACTATTATATTAATTTTACAGTATATATGTATATATTATATAATATAGTACATAAGACAGTATATAGTATATATATGCATAAAATATTATTATATTAATTGTACAGTATATATTATATAATATAGTATATAAGACAATATATATGCATAAAATGTATGAATTGTACTATATATAGTATATATGCATATAATATTACTATATTAATTATACAGTATATATATTATATAATATAGTATATTAGACAGTCTATGTGAATATAATATTATTATAGGAGCTGTACAGTATATACTTCTATATATTTCTAATAGCTATTTTTTCTGCACAGAAGTGGAGTTACCCTTTAAATAGGCGGGGATGTCAGCGTACTACAGAACTATAATAACCTAATGCAATTCACTACAACACAGAAACAATACATATAAATGGGACAGAACAATTGGATTCATTATATACTATTGCCTCTGTATACCTTACTCGTGAACCTCACTTTACAGAGCCCTTTCAAGTTGTTACTCTAGAACCCCTAAGTGAACAAAAGGGAGTTTTATGGGATTTGCCTAAACTCATTTCATAATAAATAATCAAACTATTGGTATTTGCGGGCCTCTAAAATAAGCTATCAAAGAATTCTGGGAAGATGCATTGTTCAGAGATGAAACGATCGGATCGCTATCATCTTCAATGATGCCTTCATTCGGATCCGCTTATCAAACAGAAACAAGCACAGCTTTTTTTTTTTTCGCGCACCAGCTGTTTACGTGCAAACCGCACAAAAAGTACAAACCGCTGACGATACGGAAAACAATCGTCTTTCCGCCGCTATCTGCTGCCGCTTAATTAGACTTGTGTTATATTGATCATGTTAATTGTGTGTGTTAATTAACAAGTCCTTTAAAAAAAAGGCACTTGAAGCTCGGTGGCCGAGAGTGCTGACATCGCATCCCTCCAGGCTAACCTCACCGCCGCCGGGGTGACAGATATTGACGTCACACACTTCATTAGTCCCAGGTGATGGATGACGGGTGACAGGCCGAGATCTCCGAGTGTTGTCACTTTGTCAGGCTGGATTAAAGGAGAACTATATGATATTGCTAGAGACTGCATTAGTAAAGGCCAACTGAACTTTCAGTTTAAATGAACCAAATACAACCCAGGTGCATCAAAATAAAAAGTGTGCAGAGCCAGATTTTCTTTTCTTTAGAAAGCAGCCACAGCCTAGTAAAAAAAAAAGCCTGTCCCCTGCCAGCACACCGCAACAAAGGACTTAGCTCTCTGTGTGGATGCAGTTATCCACACCTCACCTTAGCTCTTGAACAGAATGAAGTGAAAACAGTTTATTATTGAAGCAGCCGCGGCTTAAGTAGAGTAGAAAAGCCTGTCCCCTGCCAGCACAGAGCACACTGTGTCAGGAATCAGCAGCAGGGATGGCAATATCTGTGTAGCTACAGCCATGAATATGGGACCAGGCTACTTATACTTAAAGTTAAATGTAAAACACTGGAGCAAGGGGGAAATGCAGAGGTGGAACTAAATACCCTCCCAGCAGCCAGCATCAGGTGGAAACTGATTACTGGGATCTAATGGCTGGTGGGAGACACCCGCTGGTGGAAAGCAGAAACTACAAGCTTCCAGCATTTGATCTGGGTCCTGACACACTGCAAAGAAGGACTTTTGCTCTCTGTGTGTAAGCAGGGGTCGACAACGCACCTTAGCTCTTGAACAGAGAGAAGTGAAGATGGTTTATTTATTTATGTATTTATTTATTTTAGGCAGCCACAGCTTAGGTAGAAAAGCCAGTCCCCTGCCAGTACGCTGTGTCAGGAATCAGCAGCAGGGATGGCCATATCTGCATAGCTACACCCAGGAAACTGGGACCAGACTACATATATTTAAAGTAAAATGAATTTACATTGAAACCAAGATCCATCCAAACAACAGAAAACACACATACATATATATATATATATATACAGTATCTCCCAAAAGTGAGTACACCCCTCACATTTTTGTAAATATTTTATTCTATCTTTTCATGTGACAACACTGAAGAAATGACACTTTGCTACAATGTAAAGTAGTGAGTGTACAGCTTGTATAACAGAGTAAATTTGCTGTCCCCTCAAAATAACTCAACACACAGCCATTAATGTCTAAACCACTGGCAACTAAAGTGAGTACACTCACTCTTTCATACTGGTCACTGGAAGTTCAACATGGCACCTCATGACAAAGAACTCTCTGAAGACCCCAAAAAAAGAATTGTTGCTCTACATAAAGATGGCCTAGGCTATAAGAAGATTGCCAAGACCCTGAAACTGAACTGCAGCACGGTGGCCAAGACCATATAGCGGTTTAACAGGACAGGTTCCACTCAGAACAGCGCCTCACCATGGTCAACCAAAGACGTTGAATGCACGTGCTCAGCATCATATCCAGAGGTTGGGAAATAGATGTATGAGTGCTGCCAGCATTGCTGCAGAGGTTGAAGGGGTAGGGGGTCAGCCTGTCAGTGCTCAGATCATATACCGCACACTGCATCAAATTGGTCTGCATGGCTGTCTGATCCCCTCCCTTCAGAGACTGGGCTGCAGGGCAGTAAATATGATAACGACCCCAAACACACCTCCAAGATGGGGTAAAGGAGAGATGGCTGCACACTGTCTTCACAGAAAATCCTTTATTGAAATGCTTGATTCATGAGACATGACACACCACAAAGAGCCTAGCCAGAGGTGAGGTGGACGAGTATGGTGGTGGGAATGTCATGGTCTGGGACTGCATGGGTGCTGCCGGCACTGGGGAGCTACAGTTCATTGAGGGAACCATGAATGCCAACATGTATTGTGACATACTGAAGCAGAGCATGATCCCCTCCCTTCAGAGACTGGGCTGCAGAGCAGCATTCCAACATGGTAACTACCCCAAACACACCTCCAAGATGCCCAGTGTCTTGCTAAAGAAGCCGAGGGTAAAGGTGATGGGCTGGCAAAGCATCTCTAGACCTAAACCTTATTGAGCATCTGGGGGGCCTCCTCAAACAAAAGGTGGAAAAGAGCAAGGTCTCTAACATCCATCAGGTCCATGATATCATCATGGAGAAGTGGAAGAGGACTCCAGTGGCAACCTGTGAAGCTCTGGTAAACTCCATGCCCAAGAAGGTTAAGGCAGTGCTGGAAAATAATGGTGGCCACACAAAATATTGAAACTTTGGGCCCAATTTGGACATTTTCACTTAGGGGTGTACCCACTTTGTTCAGGGGCGGAATTATAGGGGTCGCACTGGCAACTGGGCCCTTCAGTTCTTTGTGTCCCGGGGGCTCCACCCGCCCATCCGTTATTATTGGGGGGCCCGTCCGCCATTGCGATCCCGTACTGAGTGAGTCTGTCTGACTCACTGCAGTACTTGTTGTTGCAGTTTGTTCACGGCATGCTGTGGGAGGAGGGGGAACCTTTCCCAATTGGCCGCTGCCCGCTGAGGGGAGGCAGAGCAGAGCTTAGAGTCAGCTGACCAAGCTGACAGCCGCCCACACCAATGAGCGAAGGGTAAGGAGGCGGAGCTCTCCCCTGGGTTAGTCCCGACCACGAGGCAAAGGAAAGGACATGAATGGAATGGAGAGGGATTAGAGCCCTTGTCAATTTTTATTGCCATCTGTGCCCCCATTAAGGAGATTCATCTGACAGGGGTTATAAACCTCCCTTACTCTATCCAAAATGGAAAAAAGTTTTGCCCATAGTTCTACTTTAAGTAGAAAAGCCTATCCTCTGCCAGCACACTGTGTCAGGAATCAGCAGCGGGGATGGCCAAATCTACGTAGCTACACTCAGAGAAATTAGGACCAGACTACCTATATTTAAAGTAAAATGTATTTACAGTGAAACCAAAATCCATCCAAATACCAGCAAACAGCAAACATAAAGATCTAAGTATCTTGCAGAAAAGTAAAACACTGGAGCAAGGGTTAAATGCAGAGGCAGAACTAAATACCCTCCCAGCAGCCAGCATTAGGTGGAAACTGATTACTGGGATCTGCTGGCTGCTGAGAGACACCTGTACAGTGCCACCAGCAGGTGATCTAGGTCCTGACACACTGTAAAGAAGGACTTTTGCTCTCTGTGTGGGAGCAGTGGTTCACACCTTGCCTTAGCTCTTGAACACAGATAAATGAAGACGGTTTATTGATGTATTTCTTTATGTATTTTTTTTTTAAGCAGCAACAGCTTAGGTAGAAAAGCCTGTTCCCTGCCAGCACACTGTGTCAGGGGACAGCAGCAGGGCTGCCCAAATCTACAGAGCTACACTCAGGAAACTGGGACCAGACTACATATACTTACAATAAAATGTATTTACAGTGAAACCAAAATCCAACCAAACACCAGCAAATATACAAATATAGGTATCTGGCAGCAAAGAAAGACACTGGAAGGAGGGGGAAATCTAGAGGTGGAACTAAATACCCTCCCAGCAACCAGCATCAGGTAAACTAAATAGAACACCTCCTCCCGCATTGAAAAGGACAAAAATGAGCATAACGCAGAGTGGAACGGGGTTTATCATACCATACAAGCCTATACTTAAACCAAGTGGTTTTAAATGATATTAAATGAGCAGCCATGCAGTAAAAAAGAGATCAAAAAAAGAGAGCAAAAGATTAATGAAGATAACAATGCAGACCAAAAAAGGTATACAAAGTCACCCACACAAGTAGATAGCAAAAGGTTATATTTATAGCACCTTTTGTGGTAAAACACTAAGCCCACTTAATAGCCCCGGGTCACTTATGCGCATACTCATTGATGCCAAATAAGTATAGTCGATTTACTTATATAATCACTTTGTATTCGACAGTTCTCACAAAATAGCAAGTTACAACTAATCACAGAATGCACAATGTTCAGTTATTATGTTAAAAAGTTCAAAATGAGATGTAACAGCAAACAACAACATCTTTGAAAATAAAAAGTGAAAATGTATCTAGACATCCCAGGTGTGGAAAGGGGAAGAATGCAGAGATTCCCAATTTAAGTAGTGCATCAAAACCTCCATAGATGTCCTTATGAGATATAGAGTTTAGTGTTGTGTGGTGCCAATGGAATGGATATGAAAAAGATCAACTGTCATAATAATGTGACACGTCCCACTCAAAATTCATACCCCCTGGGATCCTACTCCATAATGTGTGGATCCAAAAAACTTCTCTCCTGCAAAGGAGACGAAAAAGGTCTCCTCCACGAGGTCCTAAGGAAACCTTCTCAATGACCTGGACTGTCATCGAGGTAGTGCTACCTTGATGTTTATTGTTGAAATGTCATGCAACATTGGCTGATTTCAAAGTTCTAATATCAGACACATGTTCTCTAAATTTGTCTCGAAGTCTCCTAATCGTCCTGCCTACATACTGTGCAGGACATTTGGTACATGTAATGACATAGACTATATAGCTGGTGTTACAATTGTAGAATTTATCTATAGTGTACTGTCTATTGTCTACCATGGAACAAAAATAATTGCTTTGGAGTATAAATGCACAACTCAGACAATCACGAGCCCCGCATTTATAATTGCCCCTACAGTGGAGCCAAGTCAAAGAGGAATACACCCGTTTATTGGATTGAAAAAAGCTAGGTGATAAGAAATTACCAAAGGTTTTAGCCCGTCTTGCTACAATGTTAACCCCCCTGTCCAAAATCTGAGAACAGATGGGGTCAGCATTAAGCAATGGAAGATGCTTACGTACTATCCGTTTGATGTCTGGGAACTCAGCACTGTATCCCAGCACCAGAGACAGGCGATCAGGCCTGCCCTGAGTCAAATGATTGGGGCCAGTCCGTCTGTCGCTATTAGAAACCATGCCTCTGGACCTGCGGGATACCTGAGACCAATTGTCTCCATTACCGGGTCCATGTAAAGATTTCCTATCTTTCTGTCTCGCCAAGTTAAAGGCTCTATTCAGCATCCATCTGGGATAGCCCCTCTGATGAAACCGCTTGTATAATCTGGCCGACTCCGCCATAAATGCAGTATCATTGCTGCAGATGCGGCGGAGATGTAAAAATTGCCCGACAGGTATACCCTTTATGGTATGGTGTGGGTGTCCTGAGGTGGCATGTAAAAGACTATTTCCACATAAAGGTTTTCTGTATAAGCCACAAGACACCCCGCCATGCTCAGCCGCGGGCTGAACATCCAAAAAGTGTATAGTATGGGAATCAAAGATGCCAGTGAAGGACAGATTCAGATGATTATTGTTAAGATGTTCCAGAAATTGGTCAAAAGGAAAAGGATTCTGGCAAATGAGGATCAGATCGTCTATGTACCTATAGTACAAGACAATCCGAGCACGTAGGGGGTTACCATCTCCAAAGATGTGGGAGTGCTCCCACCATGCCATGTATAAATTAGCCAATGAGGGTGAAAATTTGGCCCCCATGGCTGCTTAACACCTCTGGAGATAGTAAACCCCATCAAAGAGGAAAAAATTGTGGGACAACAAATATTGAAGCACTTTCCCTATGAATAAACGCAGGTCTGGAGAGAAGTTGGTGGATCTCTCTAACCAGAAGGACACCGCTTCCAAAGCTAAGTGATGGGGGATGCATGAATATAAGCCCACCACATCGCAGGATACCCAAAGATAATCAGTACACCATGGCTGGTGATCCATTATGCTAAGCAAGTGATTGGTGTCTTTTAAATAGCCAGGCAAGGTATGAACAACTGGTTGTAACTGGCCATCGAGCCATTCGCCCAATTTCTCATTGAGGGAGCCAATGCTCGATACAATGGGCCTCCCCTGAGGAGGGCTAACGGTCTTATGGACCTTGGGTACATGATATAACGTGGGCATCATTGGAGACTCAGGTATAAGAGCTTCCGCCTCTGTTGAGGGTGAACGCTCCCATACCTGTGCCCTTCTGAATTAAACTTTTCAATAGACCCCTGTATTGTCTAGTGGGATCTCTAGTGAGAGTCCATTATCACCACCGCTCTGCCTTTATTGGCGTTGCGGATAATAATGCTGGGATCCTTCAAAAGTTTTCTAGGTGACTGCCTCTCATCCCTGCTCAAATTATCTTTGAAAGGGGGATGATGAGAGGGTGTGTGTGTTGCTAGATTGAATAGATCACGTTCCACAGCCTTTTGAAAACTGTCCATCTCCCCGCACCTGGATTGAATGGGGTAGAATGTGGACGGAGCTCGTAGGGGAACATGATAGGTGCCACCTGTATGCGAGTCCATCTCAAGGTGATCTTGGCCCTCACTGGCCAGCTCCTCGAGGTCAGCGATGGCACAATGTTCCCTAAATGAGAGATGTACAATCTCATCCAGATTGGTCTCAACAGGGGCCCTTCTGTTCTCCTTGATATCAGGTGCATCAAAATAGTGTCTATGGATAGATTCCTCACAAAACGGTTGATATCCAAAACTGTTTTAAAGGGGTCAAAATGTGTGGCTGGACAAAAACCCAATCTTTTACTCAATAAAGATAAATCACTACCAGACAGTACCTTGCTGGAGATGTTAATAACGTTGTGGGTTACTTCTTCTGTTGGTGGGTCCTGAGTGAATAGTGGTTGTGTGTGGCACCTCTGACTCCTCTTTCCTCCTCTCCTTGTTTTTTTGAAGATCCTTGTTTCTTTTTCTGAAATGTTTTCTTTTTGGGAAGCTGTTTGTTTTTTGTAACCACTGGTGTACTAGATCATGGTGCTGTATTGGAGGTTCCAGGAGGATCTCCTGAAGTGTGGGTTGCTGTATAGGCTGCCGTCTCATCTGCAGGATCAGACTCGGGTTCAGAAAAACTCACTCTTTTTTTGTTTGAACGTGGGTGGCGAAATCTGTTGCCTTTATTAGTTTTTTTTTCCCCATGAATAAACATTGTCCAAGTCATAATCCAATTTGCCCCGCAAAAGCTTCTCCTTTTTGCCTTCAATTGTGTCAGTCTCAATAGTATTGATTTTATTATTTCATTTCCGATCCAATTCCTCAAACAATGGGCTGTCTTTCAATGATAAAATCTCCTGTTGGTAAATGGAGATTTCTCCTTGCAATCTTTCTAGTTCGAGATTCCTGGAGGCAATAATGATCCGCATGAGCTCCGCTGAACAAGTGGACAAAGCCTTAGTCCATTCTTGCTTTAAGGTGTCATTAGAAAGGTCCATAATGGGCAACTTTTTGATGCGGAGACCCCTAGGGATACACTCTGTGCTCAGGTATTCCATAAGGGTGGTCTTCTCCCAGTATGCCTTGACCTCCTTAGTTAAACATTTTTCCAATTTGCGAAAGATCAGCTTGATCTGGCTGGATACATCCCCTTGTCCCTGGCTGAGGGCATTCTGTGAGTTAACACGTAGGGGGTTGACCCCCAAGGTTTTAAATAGGCGACTTTAGGTCGAGGCATCTGAAGTGGTGGTCGTATTGTCTGCCATAGTAGAGTAAAAAGAGCTTACCAAAGGATTCCATGTGTATGCTTGAACGTGATTCAGTTAGTTAAGAGCTAATCCAACCCTGAAAAGGTAAACTCCTCACTTCGAGCGAGTTCTTGACACGGAACAGCAGAGCTTCAAGGAGAAAGGGGTGGAACCGCTCCAGGCGTGGATAGAAACATTCAAAGAAGCAAGTGCAGGTCTGGTCCGTCATCCAGGAAGCATAAACAAGCAAGGGTGGTGACCGCACTCGGTTGCAATGAATAAATGTGAAATTTATTTCCAATGTAAAAAGTGTGATCCAATAATGGCAGACAAAATGACAATGCCACAAGGCATACAGGTTGACGCGTTTCACGGACTGCATATCCGCTTAGTCATAACCTTGACTGAAAAACAAACTTCGAAGGCATTTATAGACAAATACAGGTGTGAATGATCAATTGTAATTCAATCAATGCCTAATACAAAAACGTCCTATGCTGATAGACACCCGGCAAAATCAAAAAGAAAAGAAATCGCCATGATGTCTACCAGCCGAGAAGAATTAAAAAATCCCACGTGAAAAATGTAGATTTAAAAACACATACACAAACCGATCTTGTTGCGAAACGGTCGGTGCCAATTTTAGCACTGAAGTAAGGAATATATTGTATGTACAATATTCAAATGCAGGAAAAAGAATAAAATAAACCTCTCAATATGAACCGGAAATATGAGGCGTCTGCACAAAAATTATATTAAATAATAAGATGTGCAGAAAATGTATTTACTTATATGTAGAAAAAATACATCAGTGCCCACCAGTGCCTCCTCATCAGTGCCCACCAGTGCCGCCTATCAATGGCCTTCAGTGACACCTATCAGTGCCTCCTCATGAGTGTCCACCAGTGCCTCTTTATCAGTGCCCACCAGTGCCACCTATCAGTGGCCATCAGTGCCACCTATTTGTGCCTCCTCATCAGTGCCCACCAGTGCCTCCTCATCAGTACCGATCAGTGCCACCTATCAGTGCCTCCTTATCAGTGCCCAACAGTGCCTCCTCATTAGTGCCCACCAGTGCCACCTATCAGTGGCACCTATCAGTGGCCATTAGTGCCATCTAGCAGTGCCTCCTTATCAGTGCCCACCAGTGCCACCTATCAGTGGCCATCAGTGCCGCCTATTCGTGCCTCCTCATCAGTGCCCACCAGTGCCTCCTCATCAGTACCCACCAGTGCCACCTATCAGTGGCCATTAGTGCCACCAATCAGTGCCTCCTTATCAGTGTCCACCAGTGCCTCCTCATTAGTGCCCACCAGTGCCACCTGTCAGTGGCCATTAGTGCCATCTAGCAGTGCCTCCTCATCAGTGCCCACCAGTGCCGCCTATCAGTGGCCATTAGTGCCACCTATCAGTGCCTCCATATCAGTGCCCACCAGTGTCGCCTATTAGTACCCATCGGTGCCCATCAGTGAAGAAGAAAAAAATTACCTGTTTGCAAAATTGTATAACAAACTATGAAAAGTTTTTTTTTTTTTTGGTCTTTATTGGTTTATTTAGCAAACAATAAAAAAAGCCCAACGGTGATTAAATACCACCAAAAAAAAGCTCTATCTGTGTGAAAAAATGATAAAAATGTCATATGGGTACAGCGTTGCATGACTGCGCAACTGTCATTCAAAGTGTGACAGCGTTGAAAGCAGAAAATTGGCCTGGGCAGGAAGGGGGGGGGGGGAGTGTCCGGTATTGAAGAGGTTAAGGTATTACAATGAAAACTAAAGCCACGCTCATGGAATGCGGTCTCCATTTAAACCACAGCGACTCTTTAATTGCACTCTTTTTTTTCCTTTAAAAAGCAGTAGATGATGTAAATCATTCCTCATTACTGCACAGAATACAGCGAGCGGCCGGCTTACATTCCAGACTCATTTGTTTCCAGGCTGACATTATTGACGCCATTGATTAAATCTTCACTTGCTAATAGGCGGTCGATGGAGGAAGACACAATGTAGGAGCGCTGAATATAGAGAGGGGCCAGCTTGGCACGCAGGCCAGGTATCAGCGCCCTGCTCTGTTTTCCATCCAACAAGCCGGCAATCTAATTTAGTCTGCCGAGACGTAATTAAAAGGTGTCTTTGGCTGCCATTTGTTTGACAGCGTTTTCATTTTCTTGTGTTCCCGGCGTTTGACAAAAGGCCATTAAGGGTCCCGAGCCATTTTCTGATGTCAGGTAATTGTTATTATTTAATTTCTTTTTGCAGTCTAACAGAACGCCTTACCCCACAGCACACAACAAAGCAATCTTCTGATCACATCGACCTCCATCCCCCCATCGTGATCTGCTGATCGGGGAGGCTGCTTAAATGTGAAAGTGGCACTAAGTGAGATCCTTATTCTCCAAAAATAGTCCATACATCTCCACTATCTAATGGCCCCGTAATCTATTCTTCATGAAGGTGTTTCTTGCTGTGTTGTTCTGCCTCCTAATAACATCTTCACCACCATATGTTTGGAATGAGCAGTGCATGTTAGCTGCAGTCATGTGCACTGCTCTATGCACACTACACATCCCACAATCCATATCCACAGTCCATATCTCATAGACCGTATCCCATAAACCATATCCCATAGTCCATATCCCATAGTCCATATCCCATAGTCCATATCACATAGTCCATATCCCATAGTCCATATCCCATAGTCCATCACCCATAGTCCATAGCCCATAGCCCATAGTCCATATCACATAGACCATATCACATAGTCCATATCCCATAATCCATATCCCATAATCCATATCCCATAGTCCATATCCCATAGTCCATATCCCATAGTCCATAGCCCATAGTCCATAGCCCATAGTCCATAGCCCATAGTCCATATCACATAGTCCATATCCCATAGACCATATCCCATAGACCATATCCCACAATCCATATCCCATAGTCCATATCCCATAGTCCATATCCCATAGTCCATATCCCATAGTCCATATCCCATAGTCCATAGCCCATAGTCCATAGCCCATAGTCCATATCACATAGTCCATATCCCATAATACATATCCCATAGCCCATAGTCCATATCCCATAGTCCATATCCCATAGACCATATCCCATAGACCATATCCCACAATCCATATCCCATAATCCATATCCCATAGTCCATATCCCATAGTCCATATCCCATAGTCCATATCCCATAGTCCATAGCCCATAGCCCATAGTCCATAGCCCATAGTCCATATCCCATAGACCAGGGATATGCAATTAGCGGACCTCCAGCTGTTGAAAAACTACAAGTCCCATCATGCCTCTGCCTCTGGGTGTCATGCCTGTGGCTCTCAGTGTCTTGCTATGCCTCATGGGACTTGTAGTTGGAGGTCCGCTAATTGCATATCCCTGCCATAGACCATATCCCATAGTCCATATCCCGTAATCCATATCCCATAGTCCATATCCCATAGTCCATATCCCATAAACCATATCCCATAATCTATATCCCATAGTCCATATCCCATAGTCCATATACCATAGACCATATCCCATAGACCATATTCCATACCCCACAGTCCATATCCCAAAGTACATCTTCCATAGTCCATATCCCATATTCCATGGTCCATTGTCCATACTCCAATGCCCATACTCCAATGTCCATATTCCAAACGTCCATATCCCATAGTTTATAGTCCATATCCAATAGTCCCTAATCCAAAGTCCATATCCCACAGCACATATCCCATAGTCCATTTCCCAAAGTCAATCTTCCGTAGTCCAAACTCCATATCCCATAGTCCATATCCCATAGACCAAAATACATCTTCCATACTCTAAAGTATATATTTCATAGTCCATATCCCATAGACAAATGTCCATATCCATATCCCATAGTCCATATCCCATAGTTCATATCCCAGAGTCCATATCCCATAATCCATAGTCCATATCCCAAAGTCCATCTTCCATAGTCCAAAGTCCACAACCCATAGACCAAAGTCCATATCCCATAGTCAGAAAACAGAGAAATCCAAGCTCAACTCACTGACCAGTCTGCCACCAACCAAATTCACCTGTCTAACAGTAACGTTTAAAAGGCAGGGGATTGGTTACACACATTTGCAAGTGTATGCGTAAACTGCAGTTTACGCATACACTTGCAAATGTGTGTAACCAATCCCCTGCCTTTTAAACGTTACTGATAGACAGGTGAATTTGGTTGGTGGCAGACTGGTCAGTGAGTTGAGCTTGGATTTCTCTGTCTGTGTTTGCCTCTCCATAGCTCCTTGCTGTAATGGCCAGTTTTAGGGGGGGCAGTGACTATTTTCTTTCATATCCCATAGTCCCTAGTCCAAAGTCCATATCCCATAGTTCATATGCCATGGTTCATATCTAATAGTCCAAAGTCCATATCCCATAGTCCCTAATGCAAAGTCCATATCCCATTGTCCAAAGTCCATATCCCATAGTCCATATACCATAGTCCAAAGTTCATATCCCATAGTCCAAAGTCCATACCCCATAGTTCATATCCCAAAGTCCATATCCCATAGTCCCTAATCCAAAGTCCATATTCCACTGTCCAAAGTCCATATCCCATAGTCCATATCACATTGTCCAAAGTCCATATCCCATAGTCCAAAGTCCATATCCCACAATCCTTGTCCCATAGTCCATATTCCATAGTTCACATCCCATAGTCCATATCCCATAGTCCCTAGTCCAAAGTCCATATCCCATAGTTCATATGCCATGGTTCATATCCCATAGTCCAAAGTCCATATCCCATAGTCCCTAATCCAAAATCCATATCCCATTGTCCAATGTCCATATCCCATAGTCCAAAGTCCATATCCCATAGTTCATATCCCATAGTTCATATCCCAAAGTCCTTATCCCATAGTCCCTAATCCAAAGTCCATATACCACATCCTTGTCCCATAGTCGATATCCCATAGTCCATATTCCATAGTCCAAATCCCATAGTCCATATCTCATAGTCCATATCCCATATCTCAAAGTCCATATCCCACAATCCTTATCCCATAGTCCATATTCCATAGTCCATACCCCATATCCCTTACGCCATAGTCCATATTCCAAAGCCATATCCCATAGTCCATATCCCATATCCCTTACTCCATAGTCCATATTCCAAAGCCATATCCCATTGTCCAAAGTATATATCCCATAGTCCCTAGTCAATATCCCATAGTTCATATCCCAAAAGTCCATATCCCATAGTCCATATCCCTTAGACTATATCACATAATCCATATCCCATAAACCATGGTCCATATCCCATAGTCCATATGCCATACTCCAAAGTCCATATCCCAAAGTCCTTCTTCCATAGTCCAAAGTCTATATTCCATAGTCCCTAGTCCAAAGTCCATATCCCATAATCCATATCCCATAGTCCACATCCCATAGGCCATAGACCATATCCCATAATTTATATCCCATAGTCCATATCCCATAGTCCATATCCCACAGTCCACATCCCATAGTCCACATCCCATAGGCCATATCCCGTAATCCATATCCCATAAACCATGGTTCATATCCTGTAGTCCATATCCCATACTCCATAGTCCATATCCCAAGGTACATCTTCCATAGTTCAAAGTCCACATCCCATAGCCCCTAGTCCAAAGTCCATATCCCATAGTTCATATGCCATGGTTCATATCCCATAGTCCAAAGTCCATATCCCATAGTCCCTAATCCAAAGTCCATATCCCAATGTCCAAAGTCCATATCCCATAGTCCAAAGTTCATACCCCATAGTTCATATCCCAAAGTCCATATCCCATTGTCCCTAATCCAAAGTCCCTATAACATTGTCCAAAGTCCATATCCCACAATCCTTGTCCCATAGTCCATATTCCATAGTCCAAATCCCATAGTCAATAGTCCATATCCCATAGACCAACATCCATATCCCATAGTCCATATTCCATACTCCATAGTCCATCTCCCAAAGTACATCTTCCATAGTCTAAAGTCCATATTCCATAGTCCCTAATCCAAAGTCCATATACCATTGTTCAAAGTCCATATCCCACAATCATTGTCCCATAGTCCATATCCCATAGTCCATATTCCATAGTCCAAATCCCATATTCCATATCCCATAGACCAAAGTCCATATCCCATAATCCATATCCCATAGTCCATATTCCATACTCCATAGTCCATATCCAAAAGTACATCTTCCATAGTCTAAAGTCCATATCCCATAGTCCCTAGTCCAAAGTCCATATCCCATAGTTCATATGCCATGGTTCATATCCCATAGTCCAAAGTCCATCACCCATAGTTCCTTATTTACTTAGAGAGGCACTACAAACATTAGCACTTCATTGTGAGTAACCCAGAGTAGCCTGTCTCAGCAAAAGGTAACCTTCCCGTTTTCTGTACTTGGCAAGTTGCCTAGTTTAGATCTTGGTCTCAGGAGCCCTGTTGTTATTTGAATCATTTAAAGTATAACTAAAGGCAAAACTTCTTTTTTTTTTTAGTTTTGGACAAAGTGGAGAGGGATTAGACCCCCAGTCAGTTTTTATTTCTGTCTGTGTCCCTGTTAAGGAGATTCCCCTTCTCTATTTGTCCTGTTTATCATTATCATTGAAAGTAAAAAGAAAACCCCAATTTTTGGGTTGTCCCAAGAAAAGTAATAGAGGGGAATTCTTCCAATGAGGACACTAGTTCTGGTGAGCTGGGGGTCCCCAAAAAAATTTCCTTTAATTTGCAGAGATATCCTCTCACTTCCAGGGCTGGTGCAAGGATTTTTGACACCCTGGGTGAAACCTCATTTTGCCGCCCCCCTTGGCTCCACCCCTGACTCCACCCCCTTTTCTCTGCCCAGCCTGATCAGCACCAATGAATTGCAGCCTGATCAGCACCAATCAAATGCAGCCTCACCAGCGTCCATTAAATACAGCTTCACCAGCGCCAATCAACACAGCCGCACCCGTTCCCATCATATACAGCTTCACCAGCACCAATCAATACAGCCTCACCTGTGCCCATCAAATACAGCTTCACCTGTGCCCATCAAATACAGCTTTACCTGTGCCTATCAAATACAGCTTCACAGGGGGCGGAGGGGGGTATTTGGCAGATCAGTCACTATTTCTATATACATTTGCTGCAAATGGCATGTGATAATACAATCTAATTATCTCAGTCAGACAGTGTCAGTTTTTACATGAATCAATGCAGAGCAACCAGTGACAGATCAACATTGGCCAGGCGCCCCTAGGCGGCAGTGCGCCCTAGGCGGCCGCCTACTCCGCCTAGTGGTAGAGCCGGCCCTGCTCACTTCCTGTTTGGCTATGGGACAGGAAGTGAAGGGAAATATCTGCAATGGGACACAGATGGGGTTATAACCCTCCCTTACTCTATCCAAAATGAAAAAAAAGTTTTGCCCATAATTCTACTTTAAAGTGGTTGTCAACCCGTGACAACCACTTTAACCTACAGGCAAGCCTATATTAGGGCTTACCTGCAGGTTAGGGTTGCCACATCATCCCTTTAATCCAGGACACATATGAATTACACAGGCTCTGTGGCTGATTAAGGTGGTAATTAAACTCACTTGGTGCCTCATCTGCATTAAATTAGCCTCAGAACAACCTGTGTAATTCATATGTATCCTGGATTAAAGGGATGATGTGGCAACCCTAACTGTAGGTACCCTGCATATCTCCGAAACCTGTACGGTTCAGGAGATATGCAGTGTTCTGCATGTGCCAACGTCATTTCCGCCTACGTGACATTTCTCCACTGACACTGTGCCGTGACTGGCAGCTCCCGTCACGCGACTCCGGCCAGTCACAGAGCTGGAGTCGCGGCCCCGGAAGGAAGAGGGGCAGAAGATGGATGCGGCCAGCGCAGGGGACAGCACTGGACTCGTTCCCAGGTAAGTGGCACATAATGGGTTACTATGCGATGCATAGTAGCCCATTATGCTTCTAATTTACAGGTGTATGTAGAGGAAGTAAATCCCATCTACTTCCTCTTTAAGTCTCAGTATTTTGCAAACATCCTCAGAACTGTGGCCTATAATTGTATTTTATTGTTTCATTTTGTCTTTTTGTTCTGACACACTCTGTTCCCTTTTCATTAGCCTGCAACAGGCTGCTCAAGAGTGACTGCTTCAGGAGGTGAATTAACCCTTTTACAGCAATTTATTATATATCCACCCAGACTGACATTGCTGCTGTCCAAAGGTGCCCCCTGTGCTCCTTCCTCCAGAGTGGGGGGACCATCTAGAGTTGCCACCTCATCCCTTTAAACCCGAACACATATGAATTACACAGGTTCCGTGGCTGATTAAGGTGGTAATTAAACTCACCTGGTGACTTATCTGCATTTAATTAGCCGCAGAACCTGTGTAATTCATAGGTGTTTGGGTTTAAAGGGATGAGGTGGCAACCCTAGGGCCATCCTAATACAGGAGGTGTGTTACTGGCCAGATAACAAGGTGAAAACAGAGGCAAAATAGCATAAAAAAAAAACAAATGCACCCTCCACATGTGATAATTGGTAAAAGTGTCGGGCGCTCCATTAGGGGCGCAAGGGCCCCGCCCCCCTATCCATGCACCCGTCACCCTAATCTACATGCAGGGCACCTGACACATGGATTCCAATGGGGTTTTCTTTTTTTTGAAGCACATGATTAGATCCTGAGGCTCTAATTGGCTTAAAAAAAGGGTGGGCACTGCACCCATAGCCCACCCAGTTGTATGACAATAGCGAATGAATATTTTCTATTGTCATACTGATTCTCCTCCGTACAATCAGGAAGCGGGTTTTCTGATTGGCCAAAAGGAGAAGCAATTCTATTAGCCTAGGAGGAGGAGGGAGGAGACGTTAGGCAGCGGAAGCTGCATCACCGTGAATCAGAGGAAGGAGGACCCAGTGTGAAGCCGCCGCCCGAAACCACCTGCCAACTGGTAACCTGCAAGTGGTATTATATTGTGCTTGTGTTCACTAAAATTCATTCATGTGTGTTTTTTTTTCCCAAAAAATAGCGTTTGAAAAACAAAAAATCGCTGCGCAAATACAGTGTGACATAAAAAATTGCAACACCCATCATTTTATTCTCTAGGGCCTTTGCTTAAAAAAAAAATACATTACATTTGGGGGTTCTAAGCAATTTTCTAGCAAAAAAAAAGTAGATTTGCACATGTATGTGAGAAGTGTTTGAATTGGCCCAGTATTGAGGTGGTTAAAAACCACCTACCAGACGCCTTCAACTGCCACAACCTGAACAATCTCACCTTATCAACTGCCACTTGTAGAGGGCGAGGTCATTTCCTCTTTAACCACTTGCCGACCGCCGATCGGCATCTGACGGCGGCAAAGTGGCTCTGTAAGGCGAAACGCCGTCATACGACGGTGGCCGCCAGATCGCGGACAGTGAGTGCGCGCGCCGCCGGAGGCGCGCCCGCGCGCTCACTGTGTCCGGGGAGGGCCAGGGAGCGGGTGCGGCAGCTTCGATTGCCGCCGGCCACCCGCGATGCCCCCCCCGGGAGTGAAGGAGCGGAGGTCCGTGTAAGTAAACACGGACCTCCGCTCTGTGTGAGGGGGAAGGGCTGTGATCACAGCCTTCCTGTATATGGAGGCTGTGGCCACTTCCCTTCCCCAGATAGTGCAGTCCCCATACAGTAAGAACACGCCCAGGGAACATAGTTAACCCTTAGAGCGCCCCCTGCAGGTTAACCCCTTCACTGCCAATGGCATTTACACAGTAATCAGTGCATTTTTATAGCACTGATCGCTGTATAAATGCCAATGGTCCCAAAAAAGTGTCAAAATGTTCCGACATGTCTGCTGCAATATCGCAGTACCGCTAAAAATCGCAGATCGCCGCCATTACTAGTAAAAAATAAAAAAAAAATAAAAACCCCAAAAATGAATTCTCATCATCCGTAAACGCGACCACTTTTGCGCAAACCAATCAATAAACGCCGATTGCGATTTTTTTTATCGCAAATATGATGAAGAATATAAATCGGCCAAAAACGGTGAAAAAATGTTTTTTTATATTTTTTTTTTGGATTTGTATTTTAGCAAAAAGTAAGAAATTTGTTTTTTTTTGCAAAATTGTCGCTCTTCTTTTGTTTATAGCGGCGATCAGAAATGATGCAGCGGTGATCAAATACCACCAAAAGAAAGCTCTATTTGTGGGAAAAAAAAGGACGCAAATTTCGTTTGGGTACAACGTCGCACGACCGCGCAATTGTCAGTTAAAGCGACGCAGCGCCGAATCGCAAAAAGGGCTCTGGTCCTAAAGCTGGAAATCCTTCCGGTCCTTAAGTGGTTAAAGGAGTTGTAAAGGCAGAAGGTGCGTTAAGATAAAAAGCCTTCTGTGTGCAGCAGCCTCCCTAATTACTTACCTGAGCCCCATCTATTGGCACCCGCTGCTGTCAATCAAAGTCAGCTAGCCAATCAGGAGGGAGCCGAACCACAACTCTGTGTGTGAATGGACACATGGAACTGCAGCTCGGCTCGGGTGCCCCCATAGCAAGATGCTTGCTGTGGGGGCACTCGACAGGAGGGAGGGGCCAGGAGCAGAGAAGAGGGACCCCAGAAGAGGAGGATCCGGGCTGCTCTGTGCAAATCCATTACACAGAGCAGGTAAGGATAACATGTCTGTTATTTTTATACGGGAAAATAATTAGACTTTACAATCATTTTAAGAGAAGTTCACCTGCGGTTAATCCAATTATTTAATTGGTCATTTTGCAAATAAATTCCCAGTTGAATTCTAAGGGCCGATTCACACAGGGGCGACACCCCAAGTCGCTTGACATCAGAAATCCAATTGAAGTGAATGGGAGCCGTCTTAATCTACACTACTGGAGTCGCTCAGACTCCAGAAAAGGTTCCTGTGCTACTTCAAGGCGACTTCTATCCGACTTGTGCCCAGAGAATTCAATGGAAGTCGCCTCCAAGTCGGACCCCCCATCTATATTGAAGCTAATTTACAGGAAAAAGAAAATAATTTACACATTTACTCCCCCCGAATTACCCAAGCAACCCCCTCCCTCTCTTCTCTGATTGGCCAGAGGCAAAGTCGCCTGGCATGGAGTCACGTTGTAAGTTGCTCAAAGCCGCGCTGAAGTCCCCTTGAAGTTGCATTGTAAGTCGCTTAGCAAAGTCGCGCCAAAGTCAGATGGCCCCTGTGTGAATGCAGGCTAACACATTTCTGCCATGATCTGAGATCGATTTTGGTTGAAGAAAATAGCAAAAAAATAATCTAGCGTATACAATCGTTACACAAGTCATTATTGTAATTGAATGTTATTAAAAAATCCCTTTCCTCTGTCACTTTCTGCAAAATGTAATCTGGCCACCTGGGGGCGCTCTATACACAGATGGTACACAGAGCGTGCCCCCACCCACTCCCCGAGATATGTCATTTCCTGCTTGTGTGATTGGCTCACTGATTTTCCCAGAAGTTAGCACTAAGATACAAGTCAGATATCAGGCATCCCCTGCAGCAAACATTTTCATTTTCGGTGATATACTCCCAATAGGAAATCACGTCTAAAGGGATGCAGACCCGGCCACTCTCCTTATTAGAGTCCTGCAGATGCAGCAGCTGATTGATAATTATAAAGTCGCTCGCATTCACATTCACTCTGCACATGAAGCCCTGGTTCAAAATGCAGCGATTTGGCATGCGATTTGACATGTCAAATCGCATGCCAAATTGGTAGCCATTGCCGGCAATGGCACCGTCCGAATCGGTGCGACGCTGCACCGGTTTTCACAAAAGTAGTTTCTGTATTACTTTTGGCAACTTCGGTGTGCAATTTCAGCAAGTTGGCAGCATAACGTGCATCGCCGTCTATAAACGGTGATCCACGCATGTGCAGCTCGTGCCCGCCACACGCTCCCCAAGCAGGCCCTGTGGGTCGGGCGGACTCGATGTCCGCCGGCGACTTGCGATCACCTGTTAGAGCAGAAAAGCGGGGAACCGCCAATGTCCCGCTCTGTCGGGCGGCATGTAAGAAATCTGCTGATCCCTGTACTCAGATCTCTTATGCCCATGTTAGCCCAACCCCCTCACAGTTAGAACGCCTAGGGAACACAGTTACCCCCTCGATCCCCCCTGCAGGTTAACCCCTTCACTGCCAATGGCATTTATACAGTAATCAGTGGATATTTAAATTTCTGATCGCTGTATAAATGTCATTGGTCTCAAAAAAGTGTCAAAAATGTCCGATGTGTCTGCTGCAATATCGCAGTCCCGATAAAAATTGCAGATCGCCGCCATTACTAGTAAAAAAGAAAAAATTGTAAAAACGCCATAAATTAATTCTCATGGTTTGTAAACGAGGCAACTTTTGCGCAAACCAATCAATAAACGCTGATTGCATTTTTTTTTTTTACCACAAATATGAGGAAGAATATAAATCGGCCAAAACTGAAGAATAAATTTGTTTTTTTTTTTATATTTTTTTTTTTGGATTTGTTTTTTTTTTTTCAAAATTGTCGCTCTTTTTTTGTTTATAGCGGCGATCAGAAATGACACAGAGGGGATCAAATGTCACCAAAAGAAAGCTCTATTTGTGGGGAAAAAAGGACACCAATTTCCTTTGGGTGCAACGTCGCACGACCGCGCAATTGTCAGTTAAAACGACGCAGTGCCGAAATCCTTCCGGGGCTGAAGTGGTTAAATAAATCATGGTTCATTCCTCTAACTTTTTTTTTTTTTTAATTGATAAACCTTCTGATTATTTAAGATATAATTTAAGTCTTGCTGTCATTTATGTGACAGCAATGATACTATTTGTTATTTTTCTAAGAGAGCAGAGAGACCGAGGGACAGAAATGTAGAGACTGCGGATTTTATTAATCATATTTATATGGCGAAGGTATCAGAAGTGTAATTATTTACATGTCACAGGAAGTCGCGTTGCTCATTAATTCTCAGCAGACAAGAAGAACACCTGGCAACGCGTCCCGCTATTTACCGTGATGCCGGGAAGAACTCCCACTCTTTTCTGCTTTATTAAAAGCGCATTACGGCAGTCGTCCTTAAAGAGACCCTGTTGTGAAATAAAGTGGTATT
>BLSH010129786.1:930782-941877 GCA_018402905.1 Glandirana rugosa | reverse complement strand
GAACGTAGAAGTGATCGGTCGCCGTAGGATGAGTAGCCATACTTTCTTTAACCGATGTGTGGTTTTACGATTTTCAGGAAAATAACGTATTAGGGTTATCTTACGTACTGTGTGTAGTGTACTCGTTTTTGGCCATGTCTCCAACTGTGCAAAGTGTGTCAATGTAACACGAATTAGTATTGGTTAGTAGGATGGGTAGCCTGGAACTGTCGGACTCGACCCTGGGAATTCATAAATAGTACCTCGTGTCAGGCATGAGTGTTCGGTGTCCTAGTGGTCGACGGAGGAAGACAATAGGTGGCCCGTAAGAAATCACTCCGAGTGTTATGGTGTCCTATCGACCTGTGGAGGAAAGTTGGAGGTGACCCATGGGAGATCACTCGAGACAGCCGGGGGGGGGGGGGCTATTTAAAGAGTTCCATTTAAGGTCCTGGTTTGGAGAGCTCACTAGAGGGTACCCAGTGGAGGTTGAAAGGAGGTGTCCAGCTATCCTGTGGTATTGTGAGCCTCACTAAAGAATGCCCGGTGGATAACAGAAGGAGGCAGCTGGTGATCCTGTGGCTTGTGAGTACGGACTGTGCTCCATGATAAATACTTAAGGGTCCCAGCTCAGGCTGTCAAGGTCCGATGGGTAGGATGATTGGTTATGATTAAGCACAATGTAACTGTGTGAAACGTGTCAACCTCTGTACCGGTTTTTGCTCATGTGATGTGTGTCATGCATTCTATTGGGATTATGCAATAAAAGGACTTTTAGCATTTTGGTGTGTAGCCAATTTCTTTCATACCGATGAGTAGGATGCCGCTGGCTAGTGAAGATGCAAGCTAAGGAAAGGTCCCTCCAGACCCAAAGCATAAAGCAAAAATAGGAAGAGATATCCCAGTCGTTGCACACCTCACCTGGCCTGAGTGGTTAGCAGGTAAAAGCAGCCTCAGCTTGATTCACCCAGACCACAAATCCAACAAGTTTCGCCATGCCCTCAAGGCTTAATCATGAAGAACTGGTTAGCTCAAGCACCTCCTATGGGGGTAGCACTACATGAGCAAGGGTTACGTTAAGCACAGCGGGTCATCACATTCTAAGGTACCCATTAAATCCTCAACAGATACACTTTTGTGAGTGTTGGATGCTTGGTCACCCATCTACCCCTGTGGCTTATTTTCCAAGCCTCTATCTCACTACAGAGAAACTGCAGAGCATACTAGGAGATGTAGGTATCCATGACACCTGGAAGTGCATTGGATGTGCAGATTCTTTGAGCAGCTTTCTATGAACAGGTGGCGGGACAAGCAACTCTTTTCTTTTACGGGAGCATTTTGTAATGCCAATGACAGAGTTACTTTAAAATGCGCCGAAAGTCAAGCACTTTTTTTTCTTCTTGGATAGAGTAGAGCAGCCATTCTCAACGAGGGTTCTATGGAAACCAAAGGTTCCTCCAGAAGTTGCTAGGGGTTCCATGGGCTGCAGCTTTTTGACTTCCCATTTGATGGTGCATGCATAATTCCAGGGCCAATGTCACTTGGCGGAGCCAGCTACATGAGCCGAATGATTTTCTTAGCTGTCTGTACAGAGGGCATTCTGACCACCAGCCACCCAATGTAAGGGGCATTTTCCCACTGACCATAAATTCATTTGTTTTTGCATTTTTGCAAGGGTTCCCTGAGACATGAAATTATTTCTGTTTGAATAAATTTTAATAACGTTATTTAAAAAAGCATGAGTACAAGGGACATAAGGTTTTACACTAGAGCAGGAGAAATAAAACTTTTTCCAGGCAATTCTGAAGAGATCTGGATCTTCTGCAGGAGGAAGCTGAGCTGTACAGACCGGTGCCAGAGCTTTTGCAGTGCAGGAACCAGAAAGTGCAGACCAACCACTGGGGTGTCTGTGCCTACACAGAAAGGACATGGATCAGTTGCTGGTGTCTGAGCACAGCACCAGTGAGACTGAGCCTCATGAGGACATGTTCATGAGGGCTGAGTCATCGGGTCCTGGGTACCTGTGTACAGCAGACCATCAAGTGATTTGGACCAGATTCCTGTGTACCAGGAGTGGTGAGCTGAATCATCTGTGTTTATCTCAATACTTACACAGTTAATGCAATACAGACTGCTTAGCAGCCCATCAGCCCTCCATTGGGAAATCTTTATATGCACCACTTACAGAAGGGCCCCAAAGATAGTCATCTTAAATTGACAATTAGGCACCATGTACTTTGCAGTCACTTACAGGGGTACCCATTTGTCAGGAACGCATACTCCCACCCACTACTGGGGCTGTGCATACCAGGACTTTTATTTTTGGGTTAAATAATGGCGATACTTTTAACCCTGTTTTCACTAGTTAAAATTTGGTTTAGCATTACTACAATTCAGTTGATTACCATCTTATGGGTCAGTGTTCTCATCAAATGCAGCATCTTTACACCTGTTCAAATTCGTATTTATTGATTCATGCATTGTTCAACTGCCTTTCCACAATACATCCATTCAATCAACCATCCAGTTGCTTGTGGTCTATTTTCTGTGCATTATTGTAGAGTGGTAGCCTTCTAAGGTTTAAGTTACACAGGAGTGTCAGTGGGGACTGAACAACTTAAGGAGTTGTGGCAAAGTAGAGAACCCATCATAACCAGCAGCTCCTGAGGGGATACACGTTACACAACAAAATGGGAAAAGGGGGAGAGGTGAAGAGGGAGGGGAAGGGTAAGGGTCAGAGATGCCACTAAATGGGTCCCCATTTCCAGGGAAGACCCCCTCACTGGTAATTGCAAATCTAACAAACTAGAGTGACTAAACTAAGTCTTCAAGATCTCCCCAAAAATACTTGGATATCCAAGGGTGCCATGTCCTCATTAGGAAAGGTCCCCTCTATTCTGCTTAGGAGGCAACAAAAAATGTTGGATTTTCTCTCACTTCCTGTCCCATTGACAAAGAGAGAGGATACATTTACCCAGAGTGGGCACAGACAGGGGCGTTGCTAGGTCTACAAAAGATCTGGGGCTAGAGCCCATAGCAGCAAAGTAGAGTCATATGCTTGAGCGGGCATACACATGTATATAATATACATGTTTGCGTGTGTGTGTGTATATATATATATATATATATATATATAAACATTGTTACATTTCTGAGTACGGATCCCCCTTACATCAGGGTCCCCAGAGAGCCCCCCATTTACAACAGTGTCCCCAGAGAGCCCCTTCCTTACATCTGGGTCCCCAGAGAGTCCCTTCCTTACACCAGGGTCCCCAGAGAGGCCCTTCCTTACATCAGGGTCCCCAGAGAGCCCCTTCCTTACATCAGGGTCTCCAGAGAGCCCCTTCTTTACATCAGAGTCCCCAGATAGCCTCTTCCTTACATCAGGGTCCACAGAGAGCCTCTTCCTTACATCAGGGTCCACAGAGAGCCCCACCTTACATCAGGGTCCCCAGAGAACCCCCCTATACATCAGGGTCCCCAAAGAACCTGCCCATATATCAGGGTCCCCAGAGTTCCTCCCCATACATCAGGGTACCCAGAGAGCCTCCCCATACATCAGGTGGAGGCAAGGGCCGAGCCGGAGCCCGTGGTACCACGGCTCAGTCTGCCCCTGCCTCCTACATTCCGGACCGAGGCATACCTGCAAATTGCAGAACTGCACCCTCCCGGTAAGAGACTCGGGGCTATATGCCCCAGACTCGGGACTGTAGCCCCAATAGCCACCCCCTAGCAACGCCCTTGGGCACAGACAGAAGTAAAACCTTGGCAAGGGTTCTAATTGCTCTCTAATCTTTCCAAAACCAAAAAATGGTTTTAACTATACTTTAAAATTTGACCCCCTGCTCTATGCCTATCTCCAAAGCAAAAGCCCGAAAAAGAGTTGTAGAATGTATAAAGTTTTTTTCTTTTTTTACATTCCTAAAACTATTATTGTATAAAGGTTTCGTATTCTTATACATTCTATAACTCGCGGCTGCTTATATAATATTTATTGCTGAAATTGAGGACCTCTCTAACACCTACAGTGAAATAGATTTTTTTTTTTATAACTCTTTGAACTCTGGCATTGTATTGGATATTTGTTCTTTTTCTTTGACTCCCAACTTAATGCATTTCCCTGCAGGCCACAGTAAGAGAAGTCAGGAAACTTCTCTGATCTAACTGTTCCGAGCTGAAATCTGATTGGATGCCAGGGGTTACTGTACTTTATACATCATTGAGTAAGCATGCTTCTAAAACAAGTCTTCAGCAGCATCTGCTGCACCAACGTCTTGTCTTCACTATACCTGGCGTGCAGTGACCGTGAGTTCACCAAGGAGAGCGCATAATGAGAACCTGTCATTTCCAAAACTTGGGGTGATATTTTTGCTCCCTAAAAAAGGATGCGTAGCACCCTCCAAGGTAATGTAGGGTGTTAGGCAAATTTAGGACAGCTCCTCTGTAATCAGAGGAGCAGGGGCTGATTGTTTTTGTCTGTAAGGTGTTTCCGTCTGCTGGTCTGATTGCTTCCCCCTGTCTTCTAGAGGATTCTAGAAGCACAGTGGGGCAAAGAATGGAAAGGCAGCCTGCACATTTATGGGGACTCAGTCAATCCCTGGGGAGGTGTGTCCAGTAGGTGGCTGCAGAGCCCATAAATAATATGAAGCCTGGAGCAGGAATTGGAGTTGGCCCTGAGTTCAGTTCTGCAGGAGAAGCTCCCTGCCTGAGGGAGCTCTGCCCCTATGGGCAGCTCACACAACATTGCTGGGGCCTGAAGCACAATGTGTGGATCCTGGTTCCAGTCCTGCCAGCGGAGTACCCTGCTAACAGGGCTCTGTCCCTCATGACAGTGTCCTGAAGAAGCTGCACGAAGGTCATCAAGGTACCAGCTGTAGTTCAGTTTAGGGGACCTCATTTTCCTATGGTCTGGAATTTCTTTTCCTATGGTCTGGAGAGCTCACTGGAGGATACACAGTGAAAGTTGGGGGAGAGAGGTTCAGTTGTGTCTCCCTCACTGAAGAGTGCTCATTGGATATCACTGAAGAGTGCCGCTTGCTATGAGGGCACTAATACATGCTCCCTCCTGCAGTGCCGAGACAAGATCATCCAGTGCACAGGGCAAAGATGGCAAATTGCACCCCCACCCTGATTATGTGCGAGCTTATGAGGAGAAGGGGGAGAGAAAACACAGCCCACACCTCCTCCCGTCTCTCACTTTGCTGCTTCCAGCGCTGGGTTGACAGAAGTAGGGATGCCACTGGCACTACTCTTGTCAGCCTTATAGTAGAAGGAACTTGTGGCGGCCCCATCCCTACAATACATGCTGCACCCGGGGCAGCCACCCCTTCTGTCCACCCCTCGTCCTAGCCCTGCCCTCCCGCCCCCTTCCATTAGACATATAAAATGAGTTGTCCCCTCCGGGCTCCTTGTTATTTTCTCAGAATGACAGCAGCAGGAGCTAATAGCTACTGCTGCTCTATCTGAACCAATGAGAAGCAAGAGAACTCTCGTGCACATCTCTGGATCTAGATCGGGTATATATTTAGGGGGGGCTGCAAGATTTTTTACCTTACCGCCTAGAATGCAGTAAGGTAAAAAATAAACCTTCTGCCCATCTAAAAATTGGTAAGCTGCAATATAATAAGTGTTTGCTTTTGCGTTTAATACGGCTTTAGGGCTGATAAATGAAAGCTGAATTCTGATTGGCTGTGGTTTGTCTTGGCGGATTACATTGGGTTTCACGCTACAATGTTGTCTTCTCTGCCATAATTGTGTCCACAACCTCTTGCATGCTATCATTATCTGTTTATGAAATGATGCGTGCTGTAATTGTCTGTTATTGACATGTCACGTTATTCTTGGCATAGTACAAAAACGGTTCCAGTGGTGAACATCGACTTTATTTCTACATCTCTCTGCCTTCATTTTGCAGCGCGGCGCTGTGCAGATTTATAAATCACAGGCAGAGAATATACCGGGCAGACGCCATCAATAAAAGCAGCGGAGACATACAACATACACACAGAACACGCACAGGTAAAAGAAACAAAAGCTATCAATTGCCTTGTGATGTGCGGCCAGGGCTGCGGGGCTAATTAATCACCTTCTGACTTATAGATCAGGTGCAGAGAACTGAGTTATGACTGTGGAGTAAAACGTACGCTCCAGACAAAAGTGACAATCAAACCTTAACTGATTGCTTACCGGGCACTTTTACCCCCTTCCTGCCCAGGCCAATTTTCAGCTTTCAGCGCTGTCGCACTTTGAATGACAATTGCGCATTCTACACTTGTACCCATATGACATTTTTAGCATTTTTTTCACACAAATAGAGCTTTCTCTTGGTCGTATTAAACCACCACTGGGAGTTTTTATTTTTTGCTAAAACAAACAAAAAAAGACCAGTATTTTTGAAAAGAAAAAAAAAAGTTTTTGTTTGTTATAGAATTTTGCAAACAGGTAATTTTTCTCCTTCATTGAAGCGAGCTGTTGAGGCTGCACTGATGGGCACTGATAAGCACTAATAGGTGGCACTGATGGGCACTGATAAGGTGGCACTGATGGGTACTGATGAGGCAGCACTGGTGGGCACTGATCAGGAGGCACTGATGAGAATGCACTGACATTTCTTATATAGGTAAGGGGCGGGGCCACCTAGCTATGTGATGTCACCCCCATGTAACATCACATGCCCAGCATGTGACGTAGCTAGCTGGCCCTGCCCCCTAGCTGTATAAGAAATGTCAAAGCGCAGAGCAGGCATTCAGTGGGAGGCCACTCAGGAAGCGGAGCGTTTTTTTTTGGTCGGCGAGCGGCGTGAGTGACGATGGATTTATATTGGGGGACATTATTTTTTTATTTTTTAATAAAAGATTTGACAAAAACTGTGTTTATTACTTTTTGCCACTTTTTTGGTGAATGGGTAGGGGTACTATGTACCCCGATATTCATTCACATGGGAGGGGGCGGGGGCTGGGATCTGTGGGCCCTCTTGTTAAATCACCACTGGGTTTTTTATTTTTTTTTGTGATATGAGGGAAAAAAGGCTGAACGTTTTGAATAAAAAAATTATATTTTCTACTTTCTCTTATAAAACATATCCAATAAAAAAAAAAAAACGAAAAGTCTTCATAAATGTAAGCTAAAACATATTCTGCTATATGTCTTTGGTAAAAAAAAAAAACAAATCCCACTAGTGCTGTTCACAGTACACAGGGTTCTGTATTTTTTTAAACACAGAACTCTGTGTGTGATTGGACACAGCCGATCAGCTGACTTCAACCAAAATCATTGGCTGAAATCAGCTGCCAAACTTGTGCTGTGTCCAATCATGCGTGACCCAAACCTGGAAGCAAGCTGGGGGCATACAGGTACGTTGTCTGGCCTACCTGCACCTCCCACCTGCCCTACGGTGGGTGGGCGGCAAGTAGTTGATGAGGAACAGAAGTCTTGGTTTCTCTGTGCATGAGAAGAAGAAGTAGAAGAAGAAGAAGAAGTAGAAGAAGAAGAAGTAGAAGAAGAAGAAAAAGAAGAAGAAGAAGTGGAAGAAGTAGAAGAAGTAGGAGAAGAAGTAAAAGAAGTAGAAGAAGTAGAAGAAGTAGAAGTAGAAGAAGAAGAAGTAGAAGAAGAAGAAAGCACCTTCACACAAAATTTGTGCCTGGACTTCGGCTTACGTTATATCCTGATATCAGTAGACGGTGAATTCTTCAAACTTATCCATCCAGTTCAGAGATGGAAGTCTTCAATCCAACGAAGACGATGGCGCACAGCTACCAGGATGACCTTCATTGAGATTCACCGCAGATAGTGAGGAGACTTGAAGGACAAGCCAGACTCTAATTTCGGCCCAACGTCCTTGTAACCTGAAGCCAGTTTGAGGCCATAAAGAAAATAATCTTGTAGCTAAAACTTCCACTTTATCCTGAAGCAAGTAGGAGTGCGCTACATTCTGACAACTTCCATTTATATTACATTTTCCGGGAGCGGATATCTTGTTTCTCCACCATCTTCGGGGACCTGTTAAAATGGATATTGTATATTGCAGTTTACTCTGCGGAGGTCATTCTGTTAATAAGAAGCATGGACCTTCTTCTCCGCGCTGACAGCCCATTTTTATTAGAAATTTGTTTTAATTCCCGAAGATGTGCGATGGTTTAATAGTCTGACAGGTGCTCCGTTGTCCGACGCACAGGAATTAGGAAGAAATTAAGGTAAACACACAACATTTTTATGAGTGATAGATTGGAACATTTCTCCGACGTAGCTTGTAAAAGATTTAGAGAAACAGGTACACCAACTGGGTAACATGGATCCATTTTATTTGGAGGGTTTTGACAAAGGAATTAAGCCATAAGGCTCACCTTACCTGTGAGTACCTGTGGCCATATTAGGTGAAATGCCCCCGCCACAGCTGATTGATCTGGCAATGATAGCTTCCTCTTGAGTTCGGACCTAACCCAAGCTCATCCCTAGTAACCAGGCAGCTGTGTCTAAGAGCTCTTTGGCATTGATGGTACGGCCCTCCCACTGACACCAATGATGGGGCACTATTCCTCCCACTGACACCAATGATGGGACACTATTCCTCCCACTGACACCAATGATGGGACACTCTTCCTCTTATTGACATCAATGAGGGGACACTATTCCTCCAACTGACACCAATGATGGGACACTCTTCCTCTTATTGACACCAATGAGGGGACACTATTCCTCTTATTGACATCAATGAGGGGACACTATTTCTCCCACTGACACCAATGATGGGGCACTATTCCTCCTACTGATACCAATGATGGGGCACTATTCCTTCCACGGATACCAATAATGGGACACTATTCCTCCCACTGATACCAATAATGGGGCACTATTCCTCCCACTGACACCAATGATGGGGCACTATTCCTCCCACTGACACCAATGATGGGGCACTATTTCTCCCACTCATACCAATGATGGGGCACTATTCCCCCCACTGATAAAATGATTGAGCACTATTCCCCCCACTGATACCAATAATGGAGAACTATTCCTCCCACTGATACTAATGATGGGGCACTATTCCTCCCAACGATACCAATGATGGGACACTATTCCTCTCACCGATACCAATGATGGGGCACTATTTCTCCCACTGATACCAATGATGGGACACTATTCCTCCCACTGATACCAATGATGGGGCACTATTCCTCCCACTGATACCAATAATGGAGCACTATTCCCCCCACTAATACCAATGATGGGGCACTATTCCTCTCACCGATACCAATGATGGGGCACTATTCCTCCCACCGATACCAATGATGGGGCAGTATTCCTCCCACTGATACCAATGATGGAGCACTATTCCTTCCACTGATACCAATGATGTGGCGCTTTTCCTCCCACTGGTACCAATCATGGGACACTATTCCTCCCACTGATACCAATGATGGGGCACTATTCCTCCCACTGATACCAATGATGGGGCACTATTCCTCCCACTGATACCAATGATGGGACACTATTCCTTCCACTGACACTAATGATAGGGCACTATTCCTTCCACTGATACCAATGATGGGGCACTATTCCTTCCACTGACACCAATGATGGGGCACTATTCCTCCCACTGACACCAAGGATGGGGCACTATTCCTCCCACTGACACCAATGATGGGGCACTGTTCTCTTCACTGACACAAATGATACTTGCTTTTAATGAATGCACCCTTAATTGTTGCTAAAATAATCATGTGACACCTAGGGGGGAGCTTGTATAGAAGGCCCTCTTCTTCATCCATAGGCACTAAGGCTACCATGATGTCTAAATAGAACCCTGCAGGTGTGGGTAGTTCCTTGTGAATATAATTAGTTAATCTTTCACACGGCTTAACTTTTTATAGTTTTTTAATTTAAGATTTACTGATCTTTTAAGAAGAAGTTCACAAGGTTAATTACAGAATAAAATGTACGGTACTTTTTTTTAACCAAATGGCCGTCTAGGGAATCATTTATCTTTATTTGCAGACTTCGCTTGCTAAGGCAACAAAAGCAGAATACCGGCTTCCAAAAATGCCAAAGGACGATGGCTTCCTTCAATCAATGTAATAAATTGGAGGTTTTCAAGCAGTGAACAATCAAATGTTTTCTGACCTTTCAGATCCAATAAATTCCACCCATAATCCTCCATTGTTTCCCGTCCGTCTGTTCATCAGAAAAACAAAGTGAATTAAAAGAAATTCTCTGCATTGCGAGGCGGCCACCGAAGGAGATTAATCAAAACTGGAACACCGGCCATTATTGTTATTAATTATAATTACCTCTGTGAATGCAAGGTGCAATAAAGTAAGGCTTTTTCATCCCATTATAAGAGGAGGGGAACAGGAAAAAACAGCCCTCATTTCTCATCAGACTGGCGCCGACATTAAAAATCTCCTGATATTATCTAAGAAATTAAATTCGAAAAGTAGAAGCAGCTAAACTTGCCGGAGAAGATTGATGTGAACGGGCCGGCGGATCGCTTTCTCTTCTCGCAGGCTTTGTCACCTCTACGCGTTTTGTTTCTGCCCCGAAGTCTTGCCTGGCATGCGTATTTATCTTTCAACGCTGTATGCTTGGCTAATATGATATTATAATCAGATGCGTATGGAGCAACAAATACACTATATTGTCAAAAGTATTGGGACACCTGCTTTTACATGCACATGAACTTTAATGGCATCCCAGTCTTAGTCTGTAGGGTTCAATATTGAGTTGGCCCACCCTTTGCAGCTATAACGGCTTCACCTCTTCTGGGAAGGCTGTCCACAAGGTTTAGGAGTGTCTATGGGAATGTTTGACCATTCTTCCAGAAGAGCATTTGTGAGGTCAGGCACTGATGTTGGACGAGAAGGCCTGGCTCACATCTCCGCTCGAATTCATCCCAAAGGTGTTCTATTGGGTTGGGGTCAGGACTCTGTGCAGGCCAGTCAAGTTCCTCCACCCCAAACTTGCTCATCCATGTCTTTATGGACCTTGCTTTGTGCAGTGGTGAGCAGTCATGTTGGAACAGAAAGGGGCCATCCCCAAACTCTTCCCACAAAGTTGTCCAAAATGTCTTAATATGCTGACGCCTTAAGAGTTCCCTTCACTGAAACTAAGGGGCCAAACC
>BLSH010129786.1:861930-905162 GCA_018402905.1 Glandirana rugosa | reverse complement strand
TAGAGGGAACTTAAGTTCCAAACAACCTTCTTACAGGGAATGTAACCACCAGTCACCCTTCTTACTAGGAACGTAACCACTAGTCACTCTTCTTACGAAGAATGTAACCACTAGTTACCCTTCTTACAAAGAATGTAACCTGACCACCAATCTAAGGGACGTTCTTCCCATTGACCACCAATGTAAGAAACATTCTTCCCATTGATCACCAATGTAAGAAGCATTCTTCTCACTGATCACCAATGCAAGGATCATTCTTCCCACTGACCACCAATGTAAGGGACATTCTTCCAACAAACCTTGAATTCAAGGGAGATTCTTCAACTAACCGCCAATGTAAGAGATATTCTTCCCACTGGCCACCAATGTAAAGGACATTCTACCCATTGACCACCAATCTAAGGGACGTTCTTCCCATTGACCACCAATGTAAGAAACATTCTTCCCATTGATCACCAATGTAAGAAGCATTCTTCCCACTGACCACCAATGTAAGGAACATTCTTCCCACTGACCACCAATGTAAGGAACATTCTACCCACTGACCACCAATCTAAGGGACGTTCTTCCCATTGACCACCAATGTAAGGAGCATTCTATCCACTGACCACCAATCTAAGGGACGTTCTTCCCACTGACCACCAATGTAAGGAACATTCTTCCCACTGACCACCAATGTAAGGAACATTCTACCCACTGACCACCAATCTAAGGGACGTTCTTCCCACTGACCACCAATGTAAGGAGCATTCTTCCCACTGATCACCAAAGTAAGGAACATTCTTCCCACTGACCACCAATGTAAGGAGCATTCTATCCACTGACCACCAATCTAAGGGATGTTCTTCCCATTGACCACCAATGTAAGGAGCATTCTTCCCACTGACCACCAATGTAAGGAGCATTCTTCCCACTGACCACCAATGTAAGGGGCATTCTTCCCACTGACCACCAATGTAAGGAACATTCTTCCCACTGATCACCAATGTAAGGAACATTCTTCTCACTGACCACCAATGTAAGGAGCATTCTTCCCACTGATCACCAATGTAAGGGACATTCAACCCACTGATCACCAATGTAAGGAGCATTCTTCCCACTGATCACCAATGTAAGGAACATTCTTCCCACTGATCACCAATGTAAGGAGCATTCTTCCCACTGATCACCAATGTAAGGAGCATTCTTCCCACTGACCACCAATGTAAGGGGCATTCTTCCCACTGACCGCCACTCCTTTAAAAATTAAAAGTCAGCAGTTACACATACAGTAGTTGCTGACTTTTAACTTTAGGATACTTGTCCTGTCCTGGAGTCCAGCAATGTCGGCACTACCCACCGATCTTTGGATCGGCTGGCTGAGTGCGGCCACCGCCATTGAGACTAAGGGAACCCGGACTTCACAGATGGGCCCTTACTGCTCATGCGCGAGCCGCCACTACGCTTTCTCATTGGCGGAGGAGGAGGGAGCCAGGCTGCTGACGGCCGGGGCCCTGGGCTCCCAGATGTGTGCAAAAGGACACCTGTCTAAAGAGCAGTACCCCCCCCCCCCGAAAGGTGCCAAATGTGACACCTGAGGGGAGGAGGAATCCGACCAGCGGAAGTTCCACTTTTGGGTGGAACTCCTCTTTAAGTTATCACCTCCACCGTGAAGGGTGCTCGGATACCGGCTTGCACGGACCTCCTGTTACGAAAGGTCAGTAACAGACATGTGCGTTTAGTTTCGTTCCGAATTAAAATTACGAATTTCAATAGTGCCGAATTTAAACGAATCCGAAATGCCGAAAAAGAAAATTTGAATTTGAATAATTTTCAAATGGTTTACGAATACTTTTCGAATTCGAATAGTTTTCAGATACAAATTCAAAAAATTTTCAAATTCCAATCGTTTTCAAATTCGAAAAGTCCTCAAATTAGAACCGTTTTCCAATTTCCAAAAAGAACAAAATAGAATAGAAAACAAAGGAATAGAACAGAAAAGAAAAAAACAATAGACTAGAAAAAAATATATAACAGAAAACAAAATAATAGAATGCAACAGCTCTGTTCCACTCCACCGCATTATATTCTTTCATTTTCTGTTATATTCCCCTCTATTGTATTCTATCTTTTCCCATTCTATTCCTCCACTTTCCACTCCACCCCATTCTCCTTGGAAATTGGAAAACGATTCGAAAACTATTTGAATTTGAAAACTATTCGAAATCGATTCAAAAGCGTTTCTAATAGATCCGAAAACGAACAAACGGAACGAATTCTAAAAACGAATGAAAGGAATGAAACAAATCTAACTAAACGAACTTATGTAAATAACGAATCGAAACAAAACGAAAGTAAGCAAATTTTTTTTGCTCTGCACATGTCTAGTCAGTAACAGTTGTGGCTCAAAACACAGCCAGGGCCTTTTCCACCCAGGAAAGCTTTTGAAGCATGGAGATCTACAATCAAGGCGACGTGATCACGGGAAATCCCAAATATATAAAAAAGATACGCCATCGTGTGAAACCTTTAAAAGCTTTATTTTTAATTCTAGTTCACTGCAACGTGACCTTCCTGGATTTAAGAAGCGTGGCGATGTCAGCACGTCACGCCGCCTGACGAGTTTCGTCACAAGTGCCAACGGACGGCGTCATCTGGTGACGAAACGCGTTGGTGGGAGTGACGTGCTGATGTCAACGCGCTTCTCGAATCCCGGAAGGAACTAGCCAGCCGGCTTATGTGATACGAATGTGATTTTAAATTCCGCTTGATGTAAGTGTAACTATTTCTTGCTAAGAATAAAGCATTTAAGGGTTTTACACGATGGCAAGTCTTTTCATACTTTTGGGATTTCCTGTTATCGCGTCACCTTGATGGTGGATCTCCATGCTTCAAGAGCTTTCCTGGATGGAAAAGGCTCTGGCTGGGTTTAGAGCCCTCTTTACGCTGGAGGTGATAACTTAAGGATCCTGCGCTTTATGGTGACGGATGGTGTGGATATCGTTGAAAAGATTTTGTTTTATCCCATTTGGACTTTTTTTTTACTGTTTTATTGCTTTTTTCACTGGTGTTTAGCGCAACTCTATGTATGACTGTTTATTTTTGGACTGTGATTTGTTGTTAAATACTGTTGTTATGGCAGCAGATAGCTGCCATAACCCCGGTATTTTTATTCACGGCGGGCGGTCCGCTTTCAGATAAAAGTGGTCTCTGCGGCGGATTCACCGCAAGATCACTTTTAAGGGCGGCAGGAGAGGTGCCCCCCCACTCCCGCCACTTCCAAGCCTGATGGACAGGGAGTTGAGTGAGGGCATGATGGCACTAGACTCTATGACCTTGGAGGACCAGAGCGACATCAAACATCACTTCCGCCCTCCGGCCTCGGCCTTAAAAGGACATTTTTTTTAAAAGAAAGAAAAAAAATACTTTTTTTTCTTTTGCTTTTATGTGTAAATGTGAGATGTGAGTTCTTGTTGATCCCCAGATCTCACATTAAAGAGGTCCTGTCATGCTTTTTTTCTATTACAAGGGATGTTTATATTTCTTGTAATAGGAATACAAGTGATTCAAAAAACATTTTTAAATGGACAGTGTAAAAATAAAAAATAAAAAGTAAAATACATAAGAATTTTTTTTTTAAAGTGCACCGTCCCACTGGGGTCGCGCGCAGAATCAAACGCATCTGTAAGTCGCATCCACATATGTAAACGGTGTTCAAACCACACAAGTGAGGTATCGCCGCCATCATTAGAGTGAGAGCAATAATTCTATCACTAGACCTCCTCTGTAACTCAAAACTGTTAACCTGTAGAAATTGTTAAACGTTGCCAATGGAGGTTTTTGAGTGCCAAAGTTTGTCGCCATTCCACGAGCGGACGCAATTTTCAAGCGTGACATGTTGAGTATAAATTTACTCGGCGTAACATTATCTTTCACAATATGGAAAAAATTGGACTAACTTTCCTGTTGTCTTATTTTTTAATTAAAAAAAGTGTATTTTTTTCAAAAAAAATTGCGCTTGTAAGATCGCTGCGCAAATACTGTGTGGCATAGTATTGCAACAACCTCCATTTTATTTCCTAGGTTTTCTGCTAAGAAATATAATTATATATATATTGTTTGGGGGTTCTAAGTATTTTTTTGGCATAAAAATGACTGATTTTAACTTGTAAACAACAAGTGTCAAAAATAGGCCCGGTCCTTAAAGGGGTTGTAAAGTCTCGTTTTTATTTTTTAAATAACAAACATGTTCTACTTACCTCCTCTGTGCACAGAGTGGCCCGATCCTCTTCTTCTGGGGTCCCCTAGCGGTGCTCAGGGCTCCTGCTCCCCATGGAGAAGTGCTCCATTGACACAGACAGCAAGACTTGGCCCCGCCCCTTGGCTCCCGTATCAATGGATTTGATTGACAGCAGCGGGAGCCAATGTCTCCTGCCACTATCGATTTATTTAATGAGAACCCGAGACATCCGCTGCACTGGAACGATCGTTTCAGGTAAGTAAAATGGGGGGCTCTGGGGGGCTGCTTGACTACAGAAGGTTTTTGCACCCTAATGCATAGAATGCATTAAAGTGAAAACATCGAGGTTTCACAACCCCTTTAACCACTTGCCGACCGTCTCGCGTAGAAAGACAGCGGCAAATTGGCTCCGCTCTGCAGATCACCATCTATAAATGGCGATCTGTGCAGTTGCAGTTGCGGGCGGGCGCACACCGCCGCCGACGTGCTCTCCTGCCCGCCGCACTCTGTGTGAGCATGGCCTCCGGTTGGGCGGACTCTATGTCCGCCAGCGGCCCGATGTCCACCGGCGACCCGCTTTCACCTGGTACAGCAGAAAAGTGGGGAACTGCCAATGTAAACGTGGCTCTGACAGGCGGCATGACAGAAATCTACTGATCCCTGTGATTGGGATCAGTTAGATCTGTCATGCCGATGCCAGCCCCCACACAGATGGAACACGCCAAGGGAACACATTTAACCCCTTGATCGCCCCCTTAGTGTTAGCCCCTTCCCTGCCAGTGACATTTACACAGTAATCAGTGGTTATTTTTAGATCTGATCGCTGTATAAATGTCATTGGTCCCAAAAAAAGTGTCAAAAGTGTCCGATCTGTCCGCCGCAATATCGCAGTCCCGATAAAAACCTCAGATCGCTGCCATTATTAGTGAAAAAAAAAAATAGTAAAAACGCCATAAATGAATTCTCATGGTTTGTAAACACGGCAACTTTTGCGCAAAGCAATCAATATACGCTTATTGCAATTTTTTACCATAAATATGTAAAAGAATACAAATCGGCCTAAACTGATGAATACATTCTTTTTTATGGATATGTATTTTAGTAGAAACTTACAAAAAATGTTTTTTTTTTTTCAAAATTGTGGCTCTTTTTTTGTTTATAGCCCAAAAAAATAAAAAATCGCAGAGGTGGTCAAATACCACACAAAGAAAGCTATGTTTGTGGGGAAAAAAAGGACATCAATCTTGTTTAGGTACAACGTCGCACGATTGTCTGTTAAATCGATGCAGTGCCGTGTCGCAAAAAGTGCTCCAGTCAGGAAGGGGGTAAAAAATTCCAGGGCTGAAGGGGTTAATACAATATTTTTTTTTCTTATGGCGCAGTTTTTCACTTTCTTTAATTTCAACGCTGAACGCTGAAAATTGGCCTGGGCAGGAAGAGGGTGAAAGTGGCCGGTATTGAAGGGGTTAATAAGCAATGGGATGCAGATTGTAACACATTGAGGGTTTATAAAGTTTCTCCATCATTAATGGGTCACCCCCGGGCACTACAGATGGTATTTATGTAGAGCGGGGAGCGGATGACATCAATACTTTCAGACTTTGTAGTCCGGGGTTTCAGGACCTTGGACAGCTCACAGCAGATAAAGTCCCAGCAGTTGCTGCATGGGCAGAAATAATGACTTGCAATAACTCTGTTTGTGCATCATGTGCAGAAATTAACTTCTACGCACAGCAGCTAACAATTAAAAGTGGAGAAATTCACATTCATTATTAATAAAGTGCTCGCCGCATCAGCGCCCATCCATTCCAGACACCAACACTCATAAACCTCTGTGATAGAGATTACGGCCGAGCTGTCTGCAGAACCAAGCAAGGTCCTACCCCTGTCTGTATTATAGAGGACATAACATGAATGCCAACACTTCTTCCAGTTAACACTACACTATCCTTTTACTTTAAAAGTAATTCTAAAGACTCAATGCCATACTTACCTGCTCTGTGTAAGGGTTTTGCACAGAGCAGCCCCCGATCCTCCTCTTCTGGGGTGCCCTGCTGGTGCTCCTGGCGCCTTCCCTCCATTGAGTGCCCCCCCCACGGAGAGCCGATTTCCCTGGGGGGCACCTGTGCGAGCGCCAGGGCCGTCTTTAATACTGATTGGACCCTGGGCAAATATTTTCTTGAATCCACTTATCAACTATTTTCTGGCAGTGCGGGGCTCAAGGGGCAGCTCCTTTGGGCCCCACCACAATGACTGGGCCCGGGGAGGCTGCCCCTTTTGCCCTGCATTAAAGAAGGCCCTGGCGGGCACGCTCCCGAGTCCCACTGCTGCGTCCATTGACACAGACAGCAGGACTCAGCCCCGCCCCCCGGCTCCCGTGTCACTGGATTTGATTGACGGCCAATGGCTCCCGCTGCTATCAATCTGTCCAATGATGAGAGAGACAGTGGCTGAAGCCGCTGGGCTCGTGCACATCGCTCAGTGCTTTATACAATATTATTTTCTATATTTCTGGGGGGGTGGGGGGGTTATAGATATTTAATGCATCTGCCTCTGAAGAGTGGAATAAATTCACGAAACACGTAGGGATCATTGGATGCATCTCATCTTCTTTGGATGGTTTGAACCAGATTTATATATACAGATTTAATCTTTATACTGTTTCTGTGGTGGACCGTGTCAGCTAGGATGGCTATTATATATTTACCCTACAATGTATTATCTTGATGCAGCGGTCATATATTTATTATACAATGCATCATTTATTGTTGTCAGTTATCAACTTACTATATTTGTTATATGTTGTTTATGGACACAAACCTATGAATGAATTTTCTTACATGTTGTGCAATTATTATTTAGCAATAAAGTTTTTTTTTTTTTTATTATTGACTGCGTTTCTGTTTCTGCACAAACCTCCTATAAAGCCCACTTTAGTTCTTTCTTGTTTCCACTTTATGTACTCAAAAGAAGAATGCTGATTTGAGGAGAGAGTAGAGTGACAGAAAGATGAGCTTACCGCTGGCCTGCTTCTGCTTCCAATGTACAGTCACAGGCTAGGGTGGGTCCAGAACGATTTGGAGTGAGATTTGGTAATGTCACTACTGTGCTGATCTCCTTACTGGAGGGGAAGCTGTACCTGAAGACCTGCAATGCAAGAATCTACCTGCTTCTGCTTCATATAAGTTGTAGATTTGTGCTTCCTATGTATGTGCTGCTCATTGTTCTGCTTGCTGGAGGGGAAGCTGTACCTAAAGACCTGCAGTGCAAGGATCTCCCTGCTTCCTCCATTTTCAATGGATCAGTGCTCTCTCCATCAGTCCTGCAGATTTTTTCATATTCCCTCACCAGTTATCAAATTAGCAAGCAGGCGGTTCTGAGTGTCAAAGGTGTCCGATATGTCAGCCGCAATATCGCAGTCTCGATAAAAATCGCAGATCGCCGCCATTACTAGTAAAAAAAAAAATTTAAAAACACCATAAATCAATTCTCATAGTTTGTAGACCTGAAAACTTTTGTGCAAACCAATTAATATACGATTATTGCGATTGTTTTTACCAAAAAATATGAGGAAGAATATATATATTGGACTAAACTGAGGAATAAATTAGTTTTTTTATATTTTTTTTTTTGATATGTATTGTAGCAAAAAGTAAAAAATATTGTGTTTTTTTCAAAATTGGTGCTCTTTTTTTTGTTTGTAGCGCAAAAAAAATTAAAATCAAAGAGGTGATCAAATACCACCAAATGAAAGCTCTATTTGTAGGAAAAAAAGGATGTCAATTTAGTTTGGGTACAACGTTGTACGACTGCGCAATTGTCAGTTAAAGTGACTCAGTGCCGAATCGCAAAAAGTGCTCTGGTCAGGAAGGGGGAAAATCCTTTCGGGGCTTAAATGGTTAAAGTGGCCGTTCAGCCCCCCCTAAGACTTACCTCTCCATCCAGGGATGTTCCACGAGCCTCGACTGTCCGGGGACTCTCCCTCATTGGCTGAGACACCAGCGGGTATCATTGGCTCCAGCTGCTGTCAAACTGAGCCAATGAGGAGAGAGAGGGGAGCAGGGCTGAGCCACGGCTCTGTGTCTGAATGGACACACAGTGCAGCGGCTCAGCTCGGGTGCCCCCATAGCAAGCTGCATGCTATAGGCGCACTCAACAGGAGGGAGGGGCCAGAAGCGCTGATGGGGGGGACCCGAGAAGAGGAAGATCGGGGCTGCTCTGTGCAAAACCATTACACAGAGCAGGTAAGTATGAAATGTTTGTTATTTTTATATTTAAAAAAAAACCAAAAAACAAGACTTTAATATCACTTTAAATGTGCTAACACTCCAAAGATAACTCCCACCGTGTGCTCTCTGAACTTACCATATACTTTCCCTCTAATAACTCTAATGCAAGCGGAGGCACAAATTAGAACAAAAAAAAAAAATGGATAGCATAACAGGAGGAGGAATTTCTATGGAAGGAAATGAACAAGAAGCTTGCCACGGGGGCTGACGGCTGCACTGAGCCCAGGAAACAAAACAAGCAATTTCTTTCATCTTGTGAGGTCAATTAGGACCACGGGCGACACACAAAAGCTTACAGCGAGGCTTCTCTCTATCCTACAAAAAGAAGAAATGCCTATTTTTACATAGGCTATTAAGCAGCATTGCAAGAACACTGATAGAAACCCCGCCGTATACTCGCTCATTAGTCCTCCGAATTGGGCACAGGATGTAAGAGAAATGAGATCTCAAGATTACGATGGAAATACAGTAAACAGAACGACTAAGCTCTTCCAGGCTGGAGTTCCTATAATTAAAGGAGAACTGGCAAATTTAAGCAGCACCTTGATTTTTCTTGTTATGGCCGGATGAATATGCAATGGACAAATTAGGTAAAAAGTTCTACAGCAGGCTTTTGCTGAGACTGTGATCATTTAACCTCTTCACATCGTTAACTCCCGACCCTTTAAGAGGTTTGTGACGCAGGGAGACAGGGTGGGACTTAAGAGCATGTGACCACCGTGATTGGCTTTCACGGCAGTCACGTGATCTGAAAACTTCCGATCGATGAGCTTTCGGTTAGGCGCCGGTAACTGTGCCAGGAGCATGCACCGTGCACTTTGACAGCTTACTATTGTTAAACCATGTCTGCAAAGAATAAACACCTACATGAGGATGAATGAGAACCAACATGAGAGCCAACATGAGAATGAATACCAACATAAGAATGAATAAGAACCAGCATGACAGCCAACATGAGAATGAATACCAACCAGCATGAGAACCAACATGAGAATGAATGCCGACACGACGATGAAGGACAACCAACATGAGAACCAACATGAGGATGAATGAGAAGGAACATGATAATGAATACCAATATGATGATGAATGAGAAGGAACATGAAAATGAATACCAACATGAGGATGAAGGACATCCAACATGAGAACCAACATGAGAATGAATATCAACATGAAGATGAAGGACAACCAACATGAGAACTAACATGAGGATGTATGAGAATGAGAATGAATACCACCATGAGGAAGAAGGAGAACCAAGATGAGAATGAATACCAACATGAGGATACATGAGAACCAACATGAGAATGAATATCAACATGAGGATACATGAGAACCAACATGAGAATGAATACCAACATGAGGATACATGAGAACCAACATGAGAATGAATACCAACATGAGAATGAATACCAACATGAGAATTAATATCAACATGAGGATGAGGGACAACCAACATGAGGATGAATGAGAATCAACACGAGAATGAATGATAACCAACATGAGGATAAATACCAACATGAGGATGAATGATGACCAAAATGAGAATGAATACCAACATGAGGATGAAGGAGAACCAACATAAGAATGAATACCAACATGAGGATGAATAAGAACCAACATAAGAATGAATTCCAACATGAGGATGAAGGACAACCAATGTGAGAACCATAATGAGGATGAATGAAACCAACATGAGAATGAACGAGAACCAACATGAGAATGAATACCAACACGAGGATGAAGGAGAACCAACATGAGAACCAACATGAGAATGAATACCAACACGAGGATGAAGGAGAACCAACATTAGAACCAACATGAGAATGAATACCAACATGAGGATGAAGGACAACCGATACGAGAACCAATAAGAGGATCGATGAGAACCAACATGAGAATGAATACCAACATGAGGATGAAGGACAACCGATACGAGAACCAACAAGAGGATCGATGAGAACCAACATGAGAATGAATACCAACATAAGGATGAATGAGAACCAACATGAGAATGCATGAGAACCAACATGAGAATGCATACCAACATGAGGATGAATGAGGACCAACATGAGAATGAATACCAACATGAGGATGAATGAGGACCAACATGAGAATGAATACCAACATGAGGATGAAGGACAACCAACATGTGAACCAACATGAGAATGAATACCAACATGAGAATGAAGGAGAACCAACATGAGAATGAATACCGACATGAGGATAAAGGAGAACCAACATGAGAATTAAGGAGAACCAACATGAGAATGAATACCGACATGAGGATAAAGGACAACCAACATGAGAATGAATACCGACATGAGGATAAAGGAGAACCAACATGAGAATTAAGGAGAACCAACATGAGAAGGAATACCGACATGAGGATAAAGGACAACCAACATGTGAACCAACATGAGAATGATGGAAAACCAACATGAGAACCAGAATGAGAATGAATACCAACATTTCAGGAAGAAAAGGGAAAGTGTGTCACCTACTTCTAAACACACTGAAACTTTCTGCAGCTAAATGCAATGCATGTTTACCTGAAGATAATCGACCCCGGACGTAGCACTTTTATTTGTTTTCTAAATGCAGCTGAACTGTCTGCCACTAAACATTGCGAATCGTTCTGTATGAGTAACATGACCACATTGCATTGTGCGAGTCCAGCCACTGTTAGTGCCGGTTCACACATGCAGTTCTGTGCGGTGCGATTTCAGTCCATTCCTTATGATTGGGCTGAAATTGCATTGCGCCAAAAAGCAGTGCATGCGCTACTTTCGGAAAACTTGCTGCAACCGCATAACATTGTACTTTTGTAACATGTGGTTCAGGGCGTTTGTGACCATGGGGTGTTATTAACTTAGTATTGACACCCCCTGCAGATCACAACTGCAGTGCGGGGAAACGCACAAGGAACAAGGGTTTCCCCCGCACCACCTTCTGGTGTGAACTTGCTCTTAGAAAAGTCTTTTAAATGCAACTAAACGCTGAAATTTAGACATCCGAGTGAATGTAGCCGAATTGTTTAGTTGATGCACAGAGTACGGCAGGAGTCACTTTATTCTATGGGACTTGCGCACCTTTGTACTCACAAAGGTTTTCCTTCTGTTCAACAATGACCTTCTCTTCTGCTATTGACTCCATTGCCACAATATGTAGCTAATGTAGTGGATAAAACAAACAAATCCTATACATTTCTATCCCGGCGCTCCCTCCCTCCATAGTGCGGTGAAAGTCATTTTTCTGCGGATTGCCGCCCCACCAGCCGCAGTGTTTTATTCCGGAGCCGTTCAAGGTTCCTCTAATCCCCCAGCAGGAAGGTTACGCTTCTCACTGATAAATGGTTTCAATTAATATTTATGATCTCTGTTTACACATTAGGAAAGCTCTATCTGTTAGTGCATTTCAGGGACCGGCGATAATGCCGCGTATCTGCGGCGCTGCCATTCGGAGGTTCGGGTGTTTTATTTCATGCGTTCAATCATTCCTCTGACCCTCAAGGGCGTCCCCAGTCATTCCGCTGTGATTTGTGACAGCGCCTTTAAAGAAACAACGCACCTTATAGGATGTCTCACATCTTCAACGCAAACTTCAGGTGGCTTGCAGAATGCAACGCTGAAATCCATACATCTGTGCTGACTGTGCTACCTGATATTCCTTATATTCTATTGGCTGCCTGGCATTCTATGACCATCGTATTCTGATGATGTGGGAACACATGCAAGGTGTTGCAGGGGAGGGCTGGCAGCCTTAGGCCTGGGGGGGATATCCAGTTAAGTGGCCCACTGAACCACCGAATCAGCCCATCAAAGCAGCCTTGCCAGCGCCCATCCCATCAGCTCATCCTAGTCTGTGCCCATTAATGCAGCCTGATTAGACACCAGTGCCCATCAGCGCAGTTTTGTCAGTGTCCATCAATGCAGCCTGATCAGTGCCAATCAATGCAGCCTCCCCAGTGCAGATAGTACCCATCAGTACAGCCTGATTAGTGCCCATTAACACAGCCTGATCAGTGCCTATCAATGCAGCCTTGCCAGTGTAGACAGTGCCCATCAGTGCAGCCTGATCAGTGCCCATCAATGCAGCCTCACTAGTGCAGACAGTGTCCATCAGTGCAGCCTGAGCAGTGTCCATAAATGCAGCCTCACCAGCACAGACAGTGCCCATCAGTGCAGCCTGATCAGTGCCCATCAACGCAGCCTGATCAGTGCCCATAAATGCAGCCTCACCAGTGCAGACAGTGCCCATCAATGCAGCCTGATCAGTGCCCATAAATGCAGCCTCACCAGTGCAGACAGTGCCCATCAGTGCAGCCTGATCAGTGCCCATAAATGCAGCCTCACCAGTGCCGACAGTGCCCATCAGTGCAGCCTGATCAGTGCCCATCAACGCAGCCTCATCAGTGTCAATCAATGCAGCCTCACCAGTGCAGACAATGCCCATCAGTGCAGCCTGATCTGTGCCCATAAATGCAGCCTCACCAGTGCAGACAGTGTCCATCAGTGCAGCCTGATCAGTGCCCATAAATGCAGCCTCACCAGTGCAGACAGTGTCCATCAGTACAGCCTGATCAGTGCCCATTGGATGTGGGGGTCAGCTGGGGGTGTCAGGGTCTGGGTCTCTCTCACCTCAGCAAGTCATTGTACCGTGCACGGCCTCTTCGGGGGGGGTGACAACTTCAAAGCTGCCTCTCTGCACTGCTTGTCTATTCTTAAAAGACTCTGGGAGTGTAGTGGTGAGGGGTAAGCACTCAGCTGCCCGCTCGTCTCACTCAAGGGCTGCAGTGCTGCTCTGTGCTCTCTCACGTCTTGTTTGCCTCCTCCCCCCTCCACTGCCACATCTGGCACCTTTCAGGAGGGTACCTGGTTTTGACAAGTACCCGCTGCCACTTCCAGCTGATCTCACCACGGCAAACTCAGCTGGAAGTTCACCCTCCTTTTCCCACCGCCAGACCTTTCACAAAGTGCAGCACGCTTCGCACATGCGCAGTAGGGAACCAGTGTTCTGTCAAAAAACTTCTGGTTTCTTTAAAACATCTGCAATTGGAGATTTTGACGAAATTGCTGTTTGGACACAACACCGGCAACCGAATACAGTCTGGCCCGTGATATTATTAGTGGAGATTGTTACTCCGCTCTGATACTAACCAACAAAATGGCTGCCCCGAGGCGGAGACAACTTTGTCCTCGTTAGCGGCTGTGCTGTCAAAACAGCAAAATCTTCCAGTACCGGACTGTGTCCGGTTGCTGGCGTTGTGTCCAAAATGCAATTCGGCAAAATTTGCAATTACTGGTGGCTTGATGAAACCGGAAGTGACGTGGTTGGAGTTTCTGATGAGTTGGCTATTTTGACAGATCACTGGCTGTGAAGCCACAAGGTTTCCCGGCTGGTTTCCTACAGCCAAGATGGCAGGGGCAGCACCTGAGAGCCAACTGAAAAATCAGGTCAGGTGAAGACACCTCTAGATTCCTGGGCAGGTAAGCAGTGGTGGCCCGTCCATACGGTGTGCAGGGGGTGCCACCCCCCCATCCATGCTTCCACCACCCTAATCTACATGCAGGGTGCCAGATGCATGGATTCCAATTGGGTTTTTTTTAAGCATATGATTACAGCCAGAGACCCTAATTGTCTTCAAAAAAGGGTGGGCTTGGAGGCACCCTGGGGTGCAGAACAATTCACCCGAGCCCAGCCAGTTGTGTGACAATAACAATTGCATATTCACTATTGGCACACTGATTCTCCTCCTGGCCAATCAGGAAGCGGGTCTGAGACCCATTTCCTGATTGGCAGAAAGGAGAAGCGTTCCAATTGGCCTAGGAGGAGGAGGAAGGAGATGCACGACAGAAGCCACCGTGATCCCGAGGGGAAGCGGAAGCCGCTGCCCGTCACTTGGAGGGAAGCACTATCTGCTCCATAGATGGCTTATCTGACTGACCAACAAACTGGACCGGAGCGGAGGGAGTTTTGCTTTGCGGTATTTGTAGCTGGTGACTTTTATTTTTTTTCTGAAGGAGCCTGGAGCTCCACTTTAAAGTGGTTGTCAACTTGTGACAACCACTTTAAGCTATAGGTAAGCCTATGATAAGGCTTACCTGTAGGTGCCCTGCATATCTCCTAAACCTGCAGGGTTCAGGAGATGTGCATTGTTGAAGCTGTGCCAACGTCATGTCGGCACTGCGACTGTGCCATGACTGGCGGCTCCCGCGCACGAGAGTGACGTCACAGCGCCGGAGTCGCAGCCCCGGAAGGAAGAGGGGAAGAAGATGGACGCCGCCAACAGAGGGGACAGCTCTGGACACCGCAGGCTTTGTTTGCAGGTAAATGGCACATAATGGGCTACTATGCGATGCATAGTAGCCCATTATGTTTCTACTTTACAGGGGAGCATAGAGGAAGTAAACCCAATCTGGGTTTACTTCCTCTTTAAAGAGTAACTCCACTTATGCTGAGAATAAAACCCCTCCCCCTCTGGGTGATCTCTGTACATTGCAGGGATTATAACAAACTTTGCAGCAGATTCCTACCTTTTGTTAGCTGCTGCACCTGCAGAGCTCTAATGAGGAAAGTGGCAGGGTCTGCCTCTCTTTAGACGTGATTTCCCTATGGGAGTATCTCACCAAAAATCACATTTGTGTTGCAGGGGATGCCCAAAATCTGACTTGTATCTCAGTGCAGCCACAATCATCAAAATTAAAAGAAAGAATTTCTTGAAATATATCTCTGTGTGTAACGCACCTATATAAAATATATGAGTTTTACTTTTTGAATTGAATTACTGAAACAAATTAACTTTTTGATGTTCTAATTTTATGAGATGTAGCTGTGTGTGTATCTATATAACATTATATGATAATATTAAAAAAAATCTCTCTCTCCCTCTCTCTCTCTATATATATATATATTCATTTAATATAAGGTAGCCAGGTGCTCCCTTGGGAGTGGCCGGTAGTTGTGGTTCACTATATGGATGCCCTCAATCCCACCATATCTCACACATCCGTAGACACTGACCAGACCGGCTCTTGTTTTTGTTGTTTTATTCAGGGGAAATAACTTGGATGGGGAAAGGGGTGACTGTGGGATACCCAAAGAATAGTTACAGGAACTCCTATATACACGACCATATATACACTTTACTTCCTCCAGCACATCTCTTGCAGACTATTGCTCCTTCACTTCTCCCCAGCACATCACTTAGTTTCTGACCTGAAGGGAAATTTATCAGGCTCACATAACTCCTTTCTCTTCACCACAGCTAGCACATGGTGAGGCCTGCAAATTGTCAGCAGGGCCTCCGGACCACCCGTTACAGGCCTTGGACCGTTAAAGTGTAGCTTAGTATGTTGGTGCTAGCCGGGCCTTTGATGGACTACAACTCCCAGCCCATCCCTCTTCCAGGTCCCATGACCTGCTTTCCCTACAGTGACTCTCCTTCCCCTGACTGGCTCCCAAGGCTTACACAGGCTGTACACCATTTCTCTCCCAGACTGCTCCGGACTTTCCTCCAGCTCCCAGGGTCTGTCACTCACCGACTCCAGAGGATACTTTAAAGCAGAGGTAGGCAACCTGGGGTCCTCCAGCTGTTGCAGAACTACAAGTCCCATGATGCCTCTGGAAGTAATTGTAACTGCCAGCCTTGCAATACCTCATGGGAAATGTAGTTCCACAACAGCTGGAGGGCTACTGGTTGCCTACCCCTGCAAAGTGTTCTCAGTAGCACCTTTGCCATTTTCCTACTCCCTTGTGCTGCTCCAGGAATCAACTCCAAACCTGACTGCACCGAGTCTCCAGACCTCAGGGTCACCCCCCCCCCCCCCAGACTGGGGGCTCCCTCCTGGGTACAAACCTCCATGGTACCTCTGCTACATCTTCATCACTTCCACCTGGCAGACTACTGTAATTAAGGAGGCTTGCCCCCTGCCAATCCAGACTGTAGGTTGGTCAGGGCTCCTTGTCATACATCAGGAAGTGACACCTCCTCATCCATCCCCCTTTCCAGAACTTTCTCTCTTCAGGGGGGAGGAAACTCCAAGGGGTGTTCCTTTCTTCTGCCTCCAGTCCTCCCTGAGCCACTCCCCAGCTCAGATCAAAACATTCAGGCCTGCACCTACAGTCAGGCCTGACTAAATTTTCCCTCTCCTAGCAAAAACTCACTACAAAAACATACCTATCACTATGGGGGCACTACAATAATAAAATATTACACAGTACATATAGATATATATATTTTTTTAAACTTTTATTTAAAATCTCTCTCTCCTCTCTCTCTCTATATATATATATATACTGCAAATATAAATATATAAGCTGAAGCATCACCTACCTATTCCTATTTCCTACATGGAAGAAGAGATACTTACCAATAAGTCAAATTGGGGTATTTGCACAGTGTTACGAGATGCAGTGGGGGTGTGTCTTAGCTATGACTTATAGGATAGTCACTATTTGCATACGAAAGGCCCCCAGGGGTTGACCCCTGATGGTGCCGGCTCTCTTTCTGTAAGTTTAGTTGGGAATCATGAAACGGCAGGTCCCCTTTCCTCCCCTGCATGCCGTTCTTGGCCTTAATACGTCGCTGTCACTTCCACCATTTGTCACTCACGGCAGCACTTGGCAGCGCCGTCAGGAAAGCAGCGGCATTTCTCAGGATATGTGTCGTGTTTCATAGGCTTGACAGATAACGCAGGGCAACCTTAAAGATGCTGAAATACACAACTGCCACTGACAGATGAAGAAAACGTTCCATCACGCCGCCCTGTACCTTCACCCGCTGCCTGACTTATCCCAGCCGCCAGATTGATGTCTCATGGCGGCCGTGGAGTGAAATTGGCGCACCCCGCATGGATTTCCGACTTATTTATGAAAACGCAAGCATGCTACGAATTTACATGTAAAGTGAGAGCCTTAAGCATCTCCAATTCATCCTGGGAGGCCGCTATTAACCCCTTGCCTCCTGGATGGCGAGAGATCCACGCTCCCGTATTCATTCTGTGTGAGGACGCCCCCGGCAAAGGAAATGAAAGGGAAATTCTGCTTTTGACTTTGAATTTGTGCTATCTATTTTTTATTGCTTTAACCTGAAGTTTTGTTTTGCCAATCTTTACATTGTAGCTTGGACCAAATATGTATATACCATACCTGTGTGATCCCTATAGAAGCTGGAAATCACTGTATTAGGCACTGCTATTCCAAGGATCTCCACTAGTTTCCAGGTCCCATGCTGAGCAACTGTCCTACTACTTAGCGGTGGCGGCCTGACCAATAGGGGCGCACAGGCGCCTCCCCCCCATCCATGTGTCCAGCCCCCTGATCTACATGCCGGGCACCGGATTATGGATTTCAATGGGGGGGGGGTGTTTTTTTTGAACCACGTGATTAGAGCCTGAGGCTCAAATAGGCTTCAAAGAAGGGTGGGCTTGGGGCGCAGTGCTCCCACCCAGTTGTGTGAGGATAGCGAATGAATAGTCACAATTTTCACACTAAATCTCCTCCCCACCAATCAGGAAGCAGGTCCTGACCCATTTCCTAATTGGCCAAAGCATCAGGTGATCCTATTGGACACCTAACACCTAGGAGGAGGAGAGAGCAGACGCGCGACCACCTTGATGGGGTAAGTGCCAAACCGACCGGCAGATGGGGGGGGTGCTGCGCCCCCAAGGGGGAGGTGATTGTTTGCCGCCCCCCCCCAAAAAAAAATCACCAGCTGCCACTGCTACTTAGTGAAAACAGGAGGTCGCTCCCTTGGCATGGCGCCACTCAGAGAACACTCATTGATTGGGTGAGATTATTCCAGTTAGAACTATGCCAGCACCAGAACTGCTTTGTCTTCATCCCAGAAATGATCATTCTTACGTTTTTACAAAGTCATGTGACCATGCATCTCTTCTTCCTGACCATGGGGGGTGGGGTTACAGGACACTGTGCAAACGTGTAGGGGTGGACTCATTCAGGGCACATAGACTGTGCACACATAGACTGGGCAGTTGCTCCAGAGCTTAGTAAATGAGGAGAAGCTTTGCTGGGATCGGGAGAGAGCATGTTCAAGAGGCAGGCTGGGATTGGTAAGGGGCGGGCCTGTTCATGAAGAAAGCTAGGATTGGAGAAGGGTGTATTCAACAGGCAGGCTGGGATTGGGAGGGGGCATGTTCAAGAAGCAGGCTGCGATTGGGAGGGGGCGTGTTCAAGAGGCAGGCTGGAATTGGGAGGGGGAGTGTTCATGAAGCAAGCAGGGATTTTGGAGAAGGTGTGTCCAAGAGGCAAACTGGGATTGGGAGAAGGTGTGTTCAAGAGGCATGCTGGGATTGGAAGGGGGCATGTTCAAGAAGTAGGCTGGGATTGGGAGGGGGTGTGTTTAAGAGGCAGGCTAGGATTGTGAGGGGGGTGTTCATGATGCAAGCTGGGATTGGGAGAGGGTGTGTCCAAGAGGCAGGCTGGGATTGAAAGAGGGCATGCTCAAGAGGCATGCTGGGATTGGGAGGGGGTGTGTTTAAGAGGCATGCTGGGATTGGAAGAGGGTGTGTTCAAGAGGCATGCTGAGATTGGAAGGGGTGTGTTTAAGCGGCATGCTGGAATTGGAAGGGGGCGTGTTCAAAAGGCAGGCTGGGATTGGGAGGGTGTGTGTTCAAGAGGAAGGCTGGGATTTTGAGGGGAGGTATTCATGAAGCAAGATGGGATTGGGAGTAGGTGTGTTCAAGTGGCAGGCTGGTATTGGGAGGAGGTGTGTTCAAGAGGCAGGCTGGGATTGGGAGGAGGTGTGTTCAAGAGGCAGGCTGGGATTGTAAGGGGGCGTGTTGAAGAGGCAGACTGTGATTAGGAGGGGGTGTGTTGAAGAGGCAGCCTGTGATTGGAAGGGTGTGTGTGCTTGAGGCTATGATTGGTCAGACATAAAGATCATCCATCTGTCCCTGATGAAGATTCTTTAGAACTTGAAACGTGTTGGACTCAATTGTTCAAAATTTGATTGATTGTTTGAATGTATCCATATGACATGTATTAATTGATAGTCCATTTAACAGCAGTTATAGCTATTGTAGAATACTTAAACAAATTCATTTTTTAAAATGTATTTGTTGCTTTTTGGTGCCCTAAAAAATCCCAGTCTCCTGGACTTGAGTCTAAATTTTGTAACTGTGGTGTTCTGTAGGTCCCTTAGAGAAAATTGCTATAAAAAAAAATTGAAAAGATTGGAGCGTTACATAAGTTTGTACAGTCCATAAAAGATTTTATTCTGCAAGTGCCAATGCGTTTCGAGGGCTCAACACCCCCCCTTCATCAGGGCTTATAGAGCAATAACCATAGGGTGAGGGATACCACCCTAGACTGTATGTTGGAACCCAAGTAGGTATGTGCAGCTGGACAAGGATAGCCTACACCATGAGGGCGCTGACGCAGCTGTGCATAGGAGTGGCGGTTGGTGCTCAATTTTTCTGTGGGGAGCAGCTAACGGCCCCGACTCGGCCAGCCCCCCCCCCCAGCCAGCCATCCATCCAACCACCACCAAAGTCCCCCAAATGTCTCCGCACGATCGACTTGCCGTTACCCAGGACCCACTAATTGGCCAGGAGGAAAAACAGGAAGACATAGAATATTAATTCGCTAATGTCACACAACTGGGTGGGCTCTGAGTGCTTTGAGCCCACCCTATTTTCAAGCCTAACAGAGCCTCAGGTTCTAATCACATCCAAAAAAGAAAATTGAAATCCATGCGTCAGGCGCCCTGCATATAGATTAGGGGGCTGGGTGCATGGATAGGGGGCAGCGTCTGTGCGCCCTGCATGAGCAGCCGCCACTGGTGCATAGTAACCAATCAGCTTCTAACTTCAGCTTGCTCAATTACGCGTTGACAATAAAACCTGGAAGCTGATTGGTTACTATGTACATCTGCAGCAGTTTTAGTAAATCTCCCCCATAGTGTTTATCAGAGGCACACATGACAGGGTGACAACGCACCAGAGCAACTGGAGACAGGAAAAGAGTGTTGCCACCCTATAACAGGAAGTGCCTATACAAGGACCTTCACACCGGGATCGTCAGGAATTATTTTATAGATAGCTTTAGATTTAAAAGAAAAGATTGGAAACCACTTTAGAAATGGCATTACCGTGTAGAAGATCGCTTGAGATTTTAATGATTTAAGAAGCGCTGGGTTTATTTCACGCTGAATGGAGCTCGGAGGCGGCATGACGTTTGTTTTGTGAGTTTTAAAAGATTTTTGCTTTTCCGAGTCACTGGCAGTCCGCAGATTGATTTTATTTGCTCAGTGGAAGAAAAATCAGTTTAATTAGACTTTATGGAGAGCGATTTCAGATTGTTGATGAATGAATTATTGGGCCATTCATCATTTTTGTGTCGTTGCTTGATTTAAGACTGCGAGCTCGGCGTTAACAAAAATATGCTGGCAATAATTAAAACCGATCGCACGCATAGACAGGAAAATATTATTTTACCCGGGATTTCTCGCAAAGTCTGCGGGTGTCTCAAGCAGGGCAATGGAAAATATTTGGAGAGGTTTTGTATGAAGAATCGCATGTTTGCATCAATAAAATGATATAATGTACACTTTTGTATCTGTTTGAGTTTCTCTTCGTGATGATGGGGGCTGTCATTGAAATTCCTGTATGGTGTTTTTTGCGCTATCATTATGTTTAATATGGTCTCCATCACAACTTTCTCTACTTATGGAAGTTTCTACGGGCTTTCAGTCCCCCTGGAGGCATGGAGGTGAGCTGTGTCCCTCACCAATGAGGTTGGCTCTTTACCATGTGATCAACTTTGTCCAATCACAGCTGATCACATGTAAACAAATTCTGTTCTTCAGGGACCTTTCTTTCTGCGCTGATCCATATCATTTGGTGGAGGGGGGATTATGGTGTGGGGTTGATTTTCAGGGGTTGGGCTTGGCCCCTTAGTTCCAGTGATGGGAACTCTTAAGGCCTCAGCATACCAAGACATTGTAGATAATTTCATGATCCTGACTTTGTGGGAAGAGTTTGGGGATGACCCCTTCCTGTTCCAACATGACTGCGCACCACTGCACAAAGCAAAAGTTCCTCCACCCCAGACTCGCTCATCCATGTCTTTATGGACCTTGCTTTGTGCAGTTGTGTGCAGTCAGGTTGGAACAGGAAGGGGCCATCCCCAAACTGTTCCCACAAAGTTGGGAGTATGAAATTGTCCAAAATGTCTTGGTATGCTGGCGCCTTAAGATTTCCCATCACTGGAACTAAGCAGCGGCGGCTGGTTTATAAGGGGCGCTTGGGTGCCGCCTCCCTGCCGCTGAGAAGGAAAAAGAAAAAAGTCAACCCGGCCCCCCTGCAGGAGGCGCCAGTACATTGACTTTTCTTTTTTTCCTCGGCTCCTTGCTGTCAGCTGACAGCAAGTAGTGAGCCGTTTGGCCAATCATTAAAGTCTATGTGTGTGCGCTGAACGGGTGCACACACATAGTCTGATTGGCTGCCCCCTGAGCCATCAGAGCCAATGACTCTCTGTCATTGGATGCTGTGGGTGGGGGCGGGACTACAGCGGACGTGCTGGCTGCGTGATTACTCACGCAGGCACAGCACTCCGCCAGGACTTCCGACCGGGCACACTCTCAGCATGCTCTCCGCAAGCGCTGCCTCTGCATACTCTCAGCCCACTTTGCGCATGTCTATCTCTGCAACACTGCCAGCCTGCCTATTTAATGGGGTAAGTGCGGGACCTGTCCTGACTTCGGGGGGGGGGAGGGGCTGGTGACTGTGTACCCTACCTGGGGCTCTGTGTAATGCTACCTGGGGCTCTGCATACTGCTACCTGGGACCCTGTATACTGCTACCTGGGGCTCTGTATACTGCTACCTGGGGCTCTGTATACTGCTACCTGGGGCTCTGCATACTGCTACCTTGGACCCTGTATGCTGCTACCTGGGGCTCTGTATACTGCTACCTGGGACCCTGTATACTGCTACCTGGGGCTCTGTATACTGCTACCAGGGGCTCTGTATACTGCTAACTGGGACCCTGTATACTGCCACCTAGGGCTCTGTATACTGCTAACTGGGACCCTGTATACTGCCACCTAGGGCTCTGTATACTTCTACCTGGGACCCTGTATACTGCTATCTGGGGCTCTGTATACTGCTACCTGGGACCCTGTATACTGCTACCTGGGGCTCTGTATACTGCTATCTGGGACCCTGTATACCCTATCTGGTGACTGCATACCCTATCTGAAATCCTGTATACTGATATATGGTGACCCAGTATACTGCTATATGGTGACTCTGTATACTGCGATATGGTGACTCTGTATACTATCTGAGGCTCTGTATACTGATATATGGTGATTCTTTATACTGCTATCTGGGGCTCTGTATACTGTGATATGGTGACTCTTTATACTGCTATCTGGGGCTCTGTATACTGTGATATGGTGACTCTGTATACTGCTATCTGGTGACTCTGTATACTGCTTTATGATGACTCTGTATACTGCTATCTGGGACTCTGTATACTGCTATCTGGTGACCCTGTATACTCCTATCTAGTAATGCTGTAAATACCACTATCTGGTGATGCTGGGCTGTATACTCATGGCACAAGGAGTGGATATGATAAGGGGAGTGGCTTATGAGAAGTGGGAGGGGTCCAAAAGGAAGGGGCAGGGTCTGCCCCCATCCTAAAATTTCACCAGCCGCCACTGGAACTAAGGGGCCAAGCCCAACCCCTAAAAAACAACCCCACACCATAATCACCCCTCCACCAAATGATTTGGGCCAGTACACAAAGCAAGGTCCATAAAGACATGGATGAGCGAGTTTTGGGATGGAGGAACTTGACTGGCCTGCACCTCAACCTGATAGAACACCTTTGGGATGAATTAGAGCGGAGACTGTGAGCCAGGCCTTGTTTTCCATATCAGTGCCTGACCTCACAAATGCGCTTCTGGTCAAATGGTCAAACATCCCCATAGACACTCCTAAACCTTGTGGGCAGCCTTCCCAGAAGAGTTGAAGCTGTTATAGCTGCAAAGGGTGGGCAAACTGAACATTAAACCCTACGGACTAAGACTGGGATGCCATTAAAGTTCATGTGCGTGTAAAGGCAGGTGTCACAATACTTTTGGTAATATAGTGTATCAGTGCCCATCAGTGCCGCCTATCAGTGCATCCTATCAGTGCAGCCTCATCAGTGCTCATCAATGCAAATTATCAGTGCCCATAAATGCAGCCTCATCAGTGAAGAAGAAAAATTATTTATTTGCAAAAGTTTATAACAGAAACAAAGCAAAATTTTTATTTAAAAATTTTCAGTTCTTTTTCAATCTTGTTTAACAAACAATAAAAAACCAAGTGGTGATTAAATACCACCAAAAGACTGGGTAATTGCAATAATGACATGATCGTGTAATTGTCATTCAAAGTGCAACAGCGCTGAAAGCTGAAAATTGGCCTGGGCAGGAAGGGTATTGAGGTGGTTAAGTCTACTTCACTGCTATGGAATATACTTTATGTTCTCTTTTGTGGTCTCATGCACATTGGTGCTTTTAAAGTAGAAAATTAGATAAAAATGACAGAAGCCCGGACCTTTCACTGAAACATCACTCAGACAAAGCAACATTATGGAAGAACCTGCTACTTGTAATGTGATGTGCCAGCTCTTCAAAGGGCTGGGATAGGGAAGGGAGGGGTGGACATTGTTTGTTCGTCTTTTCTCAAGCCAAGACTGGGCCCATTCCAGCTGGCACTTTGCCAACATACCTTGAAAACAAAATAACAGCTGGCAATGGACTTCTTTGGGTCATCTTCTGTGGTCAATGAAAACGCTCACCCCCCTTGGAACCTTAAAATGGAATGATTGCCTTTCCATTTGTTTTTAACATATACACCTGAAATAGATCTATTTAATTCAAACTTCGTATTAAAAACCTATAGGGTCCTTTTGGACTGCTGTCCTCCGTTCTGATCAGTAACAGACCCGTGAACAGGTCCCACACAGAAATGGAGACGAACGGAACAGATGTCACTTTTGTGTCCTTCAGCTTTATTCCTAAGGCTTGACCTAAGACAAATGAACCCACATTAGGTCTATGGGCAGGCGAATGTAAAACTAATGTGCGTATGTTTACATCCTCTAACCTCTGATCCATAACATTTAGGTTCAAATCAATGGAAATGTCTCAAACCTTTTCTTTTTTTTTTCGGACGCAATTGGATGTCAACAGATATCTGCCCTTGGTCTAACATTGAGCTTCCGTCCAAATCTGCCTGACAAATTGGCATACAGTATGTTGGTTGTAATTATTACTGTACATGGGGGCAGCCATCAGGGTCCTCTTATCTCAATGCTAGGGTTGCCACATCATCCCTTTAATCCAGGACACATATTAATTACGCAGGTTCTGTGGCTGATTAAGGTGGTAATTAAACTCACTTGTTACCTTATCTGCATTAAATTAGCCTCAGAATCTGTGTAATTCATATGTGTCCTGGATTAAAGGGATGATGTGGCAACCCTACTCAATGCTGATTCTGACATGATGAGGAACCTCTGATCTGATGGGAGGCCTCTGATGCAAAGGGGGGGCTCCTGTTGTGATGGAGGATCTTTCATGTGAAGGGGGGCTCCTGTTGTGATGGGGGACATCTGCTGTGAAGTGGGGCACCTGTTGTGATTGGGGACCTCTAATGTGAAGGGGGCTTCTGTTGTAATTGGAGACCTCTGATGTGAAAGGGGACTCTTGTTGTGATGGGGGAGACCTTTGATGTGAAGGGGGGCTTCTGTTCTGAAGCTAATTATATTAAGGTGGTTATGTATGTAGCACCCCCATAGTAATAGGTGCTTATATTTGGAGATTTTTGTTAGGAGAGGCAAAATCTAGTCAGGCCTGACAGTGTGCAGGCCTAAATGTTTTGATCTGGGCTGGGGAGTGGCTCAAGTAGGACTGGGCAGTTCCTAGATGATGTCACCAGGTCCTCCTACTTCTTTCCAGAAGGGACTGGAACATTCTGGAAAGAGAGGCTGGAGGGGAGGAGTAATCATCTGGGTGTTCTAAGGAGCCCTGACCAATCCCCAGTCTGGTTCGGCAGGGGGCAGGCCCCCTTAAATACACTGGGACAGCCCAGTCAAGGGAGGAGAGTGGCGGATGGAAGAGTGGAGATGTAGCAGGTGCTGTGGAGCAGGCCTCACCTGGAAGGGAGCCCCCAGTCTGGGGGCGGGGGTGACCTTGGGGCCTGGAGGCTTGCATGCAGCCAGGAGTGGAGTTGGTTCCTGGAGTAGCACACGGAAGCAGGAGAGCAGCAGAGTTCTACATTATAAAGTCTTTTTAAAGGATCCACTGATGTCGGTGTGTGACAGACCCTGGGAGCTGGATGAGAAGGCTGGAGCAGGCTGGGAGGAGATAGTGGACAGAATGTGGAGGTCGGAGGAGCCAGTCAGGGAAAGGAGTGTCACTGGACAGCAAGGCAGGCCGGAGCTGCCTGGAATAGGATGGGCTGGGAGTTGTAGTCTGTCAATACCCAGCTAGCACCAACGTACTTAGCTACACAATTGAGGGCCCTTGGCTTCACAATCGGGAGCCCATAGTCCTTGCCTGTAATGGGCGGTCTGGAGGTCCTGCTGGCAGAAGTGCAGGCTTCACCATGTGCTAGCTGCGATGCAGGAAAAGGTGTCATGGAGGCCTGATAAATTGCCTTTTGGGCCAAGAAACTAAGCAGTGTGCTGGAGAGAAGTGAGTAAAGGAACGGTCAGCAAGTATTTGTGCTGGAGGAAGTTGGAGTGTATATACTGCAGTGTATACAGAAGGTCCCATGATCTAAGTCTTTGGGCATCCCACAGTTATCCCTTCTTCCTATCCAAGTTTATCCCCTAAATAAAAAAACAAAACAATGTACCATAAAGTTCTGTGACTCTGGATGTGTGAATATGGTGTGATTGAGGGCTGCGGCCAGGTGAACCACAACTTCCAGCCACTCCTAAGGGAGAACATGGCTACATTTGGGGGCTTGTCTGGGATTTAGCTGCAAGACTGCCAGTCTTTGCCTCTAGCAACCGCAAGAGAACTGAGCCAGGGAACTGTAAACGTTTTATTGCTAATGAGGACTAAACTCGGTGGAAGGACTTGGGTGCTGCCTGCCTAAACAGCAAATCATTACAAGTGTGTCGTTACCCATAGTAACCAGTGGAAGTGGTCGCCAATTGCTGCTCCTGCTTACCCAGTTGCTTCAACCGGCGCTGGGGCAGACATTTGCATCAACTTGCAATTCAGTGACTTTGTTACCATGTGCCGTTACCTGTGGAAACCACGCCGGACAATCGTGCCCATGGATTACAAACATGTCCAGCAACCTGTGAATGCTGGACATCACCCACTGAATTACAAATGTGCCCAGCGATCTGCAAAAGCTGGGCATCTTGAACCTTTTGCTCCAACTTCGGCCTATAGTAAAGTATGCCTGGGACTGTTCTTATTGTTAAGGGGAGAGACTGTGTTAAAAGCATGGTTTCCAGCAAAACAGTGGCTACTACAAATTACTGTTGTGAGATGGAGCCCCCGCAAGATGCCAGCAGGACCCCCTTAGTCCCAGCCATCAAACCTTTTACAACAGGCCTTCCACCACCCAGACAAGAGCAACCACCTACCGGCAGATGGTGGTGAAGTCTCCTGATACACAAGTTTTACCAGGGAAGGGAAAAATCACCACTTTGCCAAGGTTCTCCTGGTACTAGTGGGAAGTACAACGCCGGGTTGCTTTGGACCACCCTTACGTCCCACCCCATGTCATGGACATTGTTGAGAGTTCTAGGGAGGAGTGAGAGGATGATATGATGTGAGACTACTTGCATGTACCAAAACTTTTGCGAGGACCTGATAGCAGATGCTGGGCAAGGTTTGTGGACTTAAAGGAGTGGAGCCTTGGATGTGCTATTAGGAGGGACTGTGTGATGGTGATTAAGCCAAACCAGCCTGCAAAGAGTTTCTCCATTTCTATCCGGGAGGAAGTAGGAGGCTGGAAGAGGTTGCCTGACCCCCATTACTACATTTAACCAGACTGTCTGAGTTACAGGGGTTGTAAGAACACTTCAATTGACTGTTAGGAGCAGTGTTCATTTCCTCCTGATAGCAGGGCAAACTAGCCTGCCACCCTGTGCCCAGTGAAAGAGACTACCCATTGAAGGACACTGGGGTGAAGTTTGCCTTGCTTATCCCCTTTTTGAAGTCTGTTACGATAACCCCTCACTGACAGGGCAGGCAGGTAAAGGAGAAGACTGTGTGAAATGTTGCACTATTAAGAGGCTTATAACCCCCTCCCTGTAGACCAGTTCTTTGTAGTTAGTTTAGTTAGCTGTTTCCCCTTCTCTTAGGATTCCAGGATGCAACGGCTGTGCACTTATGTCCGACGAGAGTCAAGCTAACTACATCTTCCTACAATATTATGCAGACAGAGTGTTTTCCTCTGGGGAAGAGTGCTCTGGTCCAGCAATGTATATTTATTATGTGTGTGGCTAGTGCAGGGACCTGCAGCTAGGATGTAATATACTGTACAGTGTGAATAGTTTACACAGATGGGATTAATGTATATTTTTGTACGTAATTCATTTATACAGTTCCCTTATCCAAGGTTGTTCCCTTTTCCCCCTCCCACTTTTGAATTTGGGATGCCTTTGCTCCTGGACCAAGCGCTATTGTTATTTTAGCTGGGGACCAGGTGATGTTCGGGGGGGGGGGGGCTGAGTGTAGCGCCCCCATAGTGATAGGCGCTTATATTTGGAGATTTTTGTTAGGAGAGGCAAAATCTAGTCAGGCCTGACAGTGTGCAGGCCTGAATGTTTTGATCTGGGCTGGGGAGTGGCTCAGGTAGGGAGCCCCCCAGTCTGGGAGGGGTGACCTTGGAGGCTTGGGCGCAGCCAGGAGTGGAGTCGGTTCCTGGAGTAGCACAAGGAAGCAGAAGAAGCAGAGCTCTACATTTCAAAGTACATTACAAAGTCTCTTTAAAGGATCCACAGGTGTCGGTGAGAGACACAAAGTCCCTTTAAAGGATGTCAGTGAGTGACAGACCCTGGGAGCTGGATCAGAAGGCTGGAGCAGGCTGGGAGGAGATAGTGGAAGGAGTGTCAATGGACAGCAAGGCAGGCCAGAGTGGCCTGGAAGAGGATGGGCTGGGAGTTGAAGTCCGTCAATACCCAGCTAGCACCAATGTACTTAGCTACACAATTGAGGGCCCTTGGCTTCACAATCGGGAGCCCATAGTCCTTGCCTGTAATGGGTGGTCTGGAGGTCCTGCTGGCAGAAGTGCAAGCCTCACCATGTGCTAGCTGTGGTGGAGGAAGAGGTGTCATGGAGGCCTGATAAATTGCCTTTCAGGCCAGGAAACTAAGCAGTGTGCTGGAGAGAAGTGAGTAAAGGAATGGTCAGCAAGTGTTTGTGCTGGAGGAAGTTGGAGTGTAAATACTGCAGTGTATATAGAAGGTCCCATGATCTAATTCTTTGGCATCCCACAGTTATCCCTTCTCCCTATCCAAGTGTATCCCCTAAATAAAACAAAACAGAATACCAGCCTGTTCTGTGACTCCGGATGTGTGAATATGGTGTGATTGAGGGCAGCGGGCAAGTGAACCACAACTTCCAGCCACTCCCAAGGGAGAACATGGCTACATGTACATTGCCCCAGGTTCAGGTTTTCCATTGAGAAGTTTACATTTACATTTTTTAGACTGTGGACAATCGTACCCGATTGTTGGTGTCAGTAGGAGGATCAATGCCCCATTGTTGGTGTCAGTGGGAGGAATAGTGTCCCATAGTTGTTAGCGGGAGGAATAGTACCCCATGGTTTGTGTCTGTGGGAGAAATAGTGCCTCATCATTGGTGTCAGTGGAAGGAATAGTACCCCATCATTGGTGTCAGTGGGAGGAATAGTGCCCCATCATTGGTGTCAGTGGGAGTGACAGAAAAACTGCCCCAAGGGCCAGATAAAGGCAAGTAAAGGGCACATCTGACCCTCAGGCCAGAGTTTGAAGGCCACTACTTTAGAGTATCAAAATTAGTGTGCCTACAGATTCCCCTGATAGATATATGGCCCCGTCTATGTGATATATCTGTAAATCTTGATCTTTGAGGTTCGGACACCTTAGCTGTTAAGATATTTATTCCTGTTTCAGGTCCTAAAAAGAAACAATTTGGTAGCACAACATATTTAATCCAAATGGCTGTTTTCAACGGTGTGGTCGAGGCGGCTGTAGGTGGGAGGGGGAAAAGTGCTCATTCTATTAAAGAAAAGCAATAATGGCCTGAATTCCATCAGTCTCTAGCCTGGGCCCTGTCACTCTCCATCCTGATCCTACAATACCCTCTGGAATCTGGACACCTCTCACATGCCACTCCATTAACTGAGCCACTTATATTCTCCAGTAAGTGGTAATTTCCAGGCAGACAAATGTTCACTGTGGTGTCCTTTGGCTGGCCCTGGTCTGTATGGTGAAAGTAACGATATCTTTGTTCCATCATTGGTTCAGGCTCATGTGTGTCATCTCTACAAAGGTTTGAGCAGAAAAGGTCACAAGCCAAAAACGATTTCATTGTAAAAAATGTATACATAGGTGGGCTATGTGTGAATCTTAGCTACATGTAGATCTCCAGGACTTTTATTCTATTGCCTCCATAGGAATCACTTGCCATTCACACGTAGGAGACACATTCCTGTGTTGTATACATTACCTATCATACATAGCAGACCCAACCTTCATAGCACCTGCTATCAGATCATTGGCAATGTCAATTAAGCACTTCAAGGCCAACATTCAAGAGGCAAAGGCAGCCTTCATTAATACCCCATTGCATGGTTGGAATTCTGTACAGAGAACACTGATGTATGGTTTTTGATAGTCAATTAGGCCTGAGAATGACATGAAAGGAATAGAAGCCAAGACATTAATGGCTTAATTAAGAAAAATAAAGAGCAATGTGGTAAGTATAGAAAACCAAAAGAGTTGTAATTGTATTTCTATATAATTATTTATGGAGCTCTGAAGTGGTGTCTAATAGCTTTCTATTGTATGGAGGAGGGTGTGCTTGTATATGATACAGAGAGAGAGAGGAAAAGGAAGGCAAACCTAGAGATAAGGGAGACGGGGAAGAGGAAGGAGGAAAGGAAAGGAAAGGAAAGGAAAGGAAAGGAAAGGAAAGGGGAGGAAAGAGTCATAGAAGAGATACTGAAGAACTGAAAAGAAGGAGGGAGGAAGTAAAGGAAGGAAAGTAGGAAGAAGGAAAGGAAGACAGAGCATAGGATAGTATAGAAAATAATAGAAAAGTGACAGATTAGAAGAAGGAAGGAGTAGACAAAGACAAATGCAAGAAAGAAAGAAAATACAGTCAAAAAGGTTTAGCAGCCACACAACACCAACAAAAGGAAGGAGGGGGAAAGGATGGAAGAAGGAAGGAATGTAGGGAAAAAGAGAAAAAAGACAGAAGAAAGGAAAGGAAAGAAAATGAAAGGAAAGGGAAGGGAAGGGAAAGGAAAAGAAAGGGAAGGGAAAGGAAAGGAAAGGAAAGGAAAGGAAAAGCAAAGGAAAGGGTCATAGAAGAGAAACTGAAGAACTGAAAAAAGGAGGGAGGAAGTAAAGAAGAAAGGAAGGAAAGTAGGAAGAAGGAAAGGAAGACAGAGCATAGGATAGTATAGAAAATAATAGAAAAGTGACAGTTTAGAAGAAGGAAGGAGTAGACAAAGACAAATGCAAGGAAGAAAGGAAATACAAAATCAAAAAGATTTAGCAGCCACACAACACCAATAAAAGGAAGGAGGGGGAAAGGAAGGAAGGAATGTAGGGAAAAAGAGAAAAAAGACTGAAGAAAGGAAAGGAAAGAAAAGGAAAGGAAAGGAAGGGAAGGGAAGGGATGGGAAGGGAAAGGAAAGGAAAGAAAAGGAAAGGAAAGGAAAGGAAAGGAAAGGAAAGGAAAGGAAAGGAAAGGAAAGGAAAGGACTGGTGGGTCATAGAAGTGAAATTGAGGAACATAAGGAAGGTACTGAAAAGAAGAAGGAGGGAGGAAGTAAAGAAGAAAGGAAGAGGGTAGGAAGAAGGAAAGGAAGACAGAGCATAGGATAGTATAGAAAATAATAGAAGAGGTGACAGATAAGAAGAAGGAAGGAGTGGACAAAGTCAAATGCAAGAAAGAATGGACATACAAAGTCAAAAAGTTTTAGCAGCCACACAACACCAATAAAAGGAACATGGAAAGGAATGTAGGGAAAAAGAGAGAAAAGAAGATAGAAAGAAAGGAAGGAAGTTAAACTAAATGTAGTAGCCATGCAACACTTAAAAAGATAGGGAGAAAGAAAGGAAAGAAGGTAGATGGATAGATAGATAGATAGATAGATAGATAGATAGATAGATAGATAGATATGAATAGATAGATAGATAGATAGATAGATAGATAGATAGATAGATAGATAGATAGATAGACAGACAGATAGATAGATAGATAGATAGATAGATAGATAGATAGATAGATAGATAGATAGATAGATAGATAGAATAAAAAGAGTCAGGGGACAGAGAAGGATGGAAGCAAGGAAGGAAGAAAGGAAGGAAGGAAGGAATATGATATGAAGAAAGGAAGGAAGGTAGGAAGAAGGAAAGGAAGACAGAGAATAGGATAGTATAAAAAAGAATAGGAAAAGGGACTAGAAAAAAGGAGTAGAAGGAAGGAGGGAGAAGGGAAGGAAGAAGGAAGGAAGGAAGGAATGTAGGGAAAAAGAGAGAAAAGAAGGAAGGTAATCTAAATGTAGTAGCCACACAACAATTAAAAAATGATAGGGAAAAAGGAAGGAAGAGGGAGACCGAGAAGAAGGAAGTAAAGAAGGAAGAAAGAGAGAGGAAAGGAAGAGAGGGAGGTAGAGAGAGAAAAGGAAGTCAGAGTCAATGTAGCAGCCATCCAATACTAATAAAATGGTAGATAGAAAGGAGAAGACAGAGTTATGGCACCCATGGTTCAACAGCTGGAGATATAATAAATGGAATGTTCAGTTTACAGATTCCACTCAGCTCCATTGTCCCCTCTGCAAGGAAATACCACATTTCTACAATAAAAGCGTCATTCTTCATAAGCTGCACAAAACCGTCTACCAGGCTCCGGCATCCTCCGCCATAGAAGCTCATTGTGTCATGCTAACAGGGACAGAGAAAAGATCGCTGTACCGCCAACATGGCTCCCAGACACCGGGTTGAGCAGGTAGTAATTATCCCTATCATAGGCACGGACGTCTGCCATGGGCTCTGGGGTGATGCACTTATTAAAACCACCTCTTAAAGTTCACAACAATTTTTCCAACTGTAACCGGCAATTTCAGAGCAGACCGGACCGCGGCACTGAACTCCTAATTCTGACAGCAGTACCAATTACTCTAAACGGTCTTGGCATGGCTGAATTCACAGGGAGATTTTGCACAATGCTAGGTAATCGCCACTATACCGTTAAGCGTATTGATCGTCCATCATACAGAAAATAGACACTGTGATCAGAACAGCCCCGCTGTCACAGCCCTAATTACTCTTCTTTGCTTTTGGTCACTCAGTCCCCCCATACACAATCCTTCCATTGTCCAGGTAATAACATGTATCCGTTTTCAGCTTCTCTTCCTAGCACGGAACTTCTAAAGGCCTGCTCTCTATTATATTGTCCTGGCCGTGCTATTACTTGCAACTTGATGTCAGATCGACAGCCAGAAATTCCAAGTAAGACAATAGTAAGCGTGGTACAGACAGCCAGCAAAGGGGGGTGGCTACATACCTGCACCTTCAATCGCCATTCACTCATTGTGATAGAACTAAACAATGTATTTCAATCTGATGGAGATGCAATGTACAATAAGTGCGATTCCATCTGGAACATTTAATTTAGGGAACTATAGCAATATCACATTGAATGCAGGAAACCCTTTTATCTATCAGCAGCAACAGGAATAAACTGACGCGTTTCGCTCCATCCATAGTACTTTCTCAAACTGTATGACCATAAATGATGCGAAATGCATAAGGAGATATATACTGTACCTATTGGGATGGATACATAAAAAAGTTTACTGCATTTCAGTTATATGGTATTCCCTTTGTTGTTGCTTAAATTATTTTTATAGTATTTTTTCCACTTAGAATAGGCAGAATTTACTGTTTAGGTCTCATTCACATGGTCTCATTCCATACACCCATCAATCTTTCCCAGCACAGGGGTTCCATGCATCCATGTGCAGACAGTTCCATTTATGTCTATTGGGACACAGCGCTTGCACTAGCACAACCATTGGTCACGTTTTGACAGACGTGCGGGTGCGTGTCCATAAACACACTTTGTCTGCCTTTAAGGACACCCACAAGGCTGTTAAATTGGGACCAACGGCTGTGCCAGTGCAGCCGCTGTGCCCCAGTAGACATGGGTGGCACTGCCTGCATGCAGATGCATGGAATACCTTTGCTGGGAAAGATGGGTGGGTGTATGGATAGGTGTATAGAATGAGACCGTGTCAATGAGACCTAAACAGTAAATGCTGCTTAATCTAAGTGGAAAAAATACTATATTCTGTGCAGGCAAAGGATTTCTCTACCACCTGTCTATGATTATAGATTCCTCTGCGCCTGCCACCTGCCCTGACCATTACTATATTCATGGATTCCTCTACTGCCTGCTGCCTGCCATGACCTCTGTGTTTAAGGATTCCTCTTCTGCCTGTCACCTGCCCTGACCTCTACTATATTCACAAATTCCTCTACTGCCTGCCACCTGCCCTGATTTCTATTACGTTCATGGATTCCTCCACTGCCTGTCTATGTTTAAAGATCCCTCTGTTGCCTGCCACCTGCCCTGACCTTTACTACATTTGTGGATTCCTCTACTGCCTGCTTCCTACCCTGACCTATTATGTTCAAGGAGTCTTCTACTGCCTGTCCTGATCTCTACTTTGTATACAGATTCCTCTACTGCCTGCTACCAGCCCTGACCTCTACTATATTTAAGGATTCCTCTACTGCCTGTCATCTGCTCTGACCTCTACAATGTTCATGAAATTCCTCTACTGTCTGCCACCTGCCCTGATTTCTATTACGTTCATGGATTCCTCTACCGCCTGCCTCCTGCCCTGACCTTTACTACATTCATGGATTCCTCTACTGCCTGCTGTCTGCCCTGACCTACTAGGTTCAAGGACTCTTTTACTGCCTGCCCTGACCTCTATTTTGTATACAGATTGCTCTACTACCTGCTACCAGCCCTGATCACTACTATGTTTAGGGATTCCTCTACTGCGTCACCTGCCCAGATTTCTACTACTTTCATGGATTCCTCTACTGCCTGCCACCTGCCCTGAGCCTTACTCAGTTCAAGAATTCCTCTACTGTCTGCTGCCTGCCCTGAACTACTATGTTCAAGGACTCTTCTACTGCCTGCCCTGACCTGTAGTTTGTATACAGATTCCTCTACTCCTTGCTACCAGCCCTAACCTCCACTATGTTTAAGAATGCCTCTGCTGTCTGTCACCTGCTCTGCTTCCTGGGATATATGACATCCTTTGTCTAGGCCAGAAAGCAGGAGGTAATTTGAATGTAAAAAAAAGTTTAGGACAAATATATATGTTACACTGCCCTATCTATTTATGAATGCTAGCAGCATAAGATAGTGAGAGAGGGAAGTTCCGCTTTAACCACATGCTGCCAAATCATGTACCTGGTACGTCATTTGACTTCAAGCGGTTGTACCAGGGTGATGGTTGCAGCTGCAGGCATCACCACTATTTTTTAGAGCCGAGAGTCGGCTCTCTTGTTATAGCAATTGGAGTGGCTAACTAGCCACTCGATTGCTATTACAAGAAGCAGGAGGGGATATCCCCCCCCCCCTGCCTTCTGTAGCTCTCTCGGGCTCTCCCGTCTCACCGGGAGACCCGAGCCACCAGCCAGCACGGAATCAGCTTTGATTGGGTCTCCGCTGTGGTAACCCGGAAGCGATGACATGACATCACTTCCGGTTTACTTGGCTGTCGACTGCGCCATTTTTTGAAAATCGAAAGTATTCAAAAACGCTGATCTTGGCGTTTCGAATGCTTTTTAAGTGCATAGGAGGGATATTGACCCCAGATGCTTCCATAAAGAGTACCTGTCACTGCCTATTACTGTCGCAAACAGCAATTGTCACACACATGTGAGGTATCACCGCGAACGTCAGATCATGGGCAGTAATTCCAGACTTTCTCTGTAGATATAAAGTGGTAACCTGTAAAGGCTTTTTAAACGTTGCATAGGGATAGTGAAAATTACGTTGTTTGTCGCCTCTGTGCAATTCTAAATTGGGACATGTTTGGTATCTATTTACCTGGCGTGACATCATCTTTTATATTGTACAAAAAAAAATGGATTATGTATTGTATTTTTTTGCATCAAAATTTAAAAAAGTGTATTTTTTCCCAAAATTGCATTTGAAAAACAGCTATGCAAATACTGTGTGACATAAATGTAGCGATGGCCCCAAACTCCAGAGGCCTAGTGGTGACCTCTGGAGTCAGGGGCAGCTGACATTCCTCCTCAGAGTGCAGGTTACTGGGCATGGTGGGTGTAACGTAAGTTGAACACATGGGTGCCAGTTACTTTTTGGACGCAACAAAAGAGATTTATTGTCTCTTAGGCTCCATTCACACCTGAGCGTTTTGTAGCTCAAATATGCCTGAAGCATGAAGCTACAAAACGCTAGAGGGGAAAAAATCAATGTTTCTGAATGGACACGGTTCACGTCTCCACTCAAAAACGCCTGAAGCCAAACGCCCTACGCTCAGACTACTCCTGGAAGTATTTTTGACGCCCGAATCGGGTATATTGCAGTGTTTCTGACACTTTTCTACTGACATAGAATCAATGGAAAAGTGTCAAATGCTCATATTAGCACAAACGCCCGATGTCGCGCTACAAAACGCGCGACAAAACGCTTTAAATATGCCCGAAAAGGCGTCGCTCAGGTGTGAATGCAGCCTGAAGAACTGGGGAAAAGAGGGTTCAGGGCCAGGACACTGTTATGCAGGTGCAAAAGCAATTAGCAGACTCCGCAGACAAAAATAGTAATAGGTAGACAACTATACAGGTAGAGGGCCTTTAAGCTGGATACGGCACACTGTATTTTGTAGAACTGCTGTCTCCTATAGCAACTGAACTTTCAACAGTCAATATAGTTCTGCACACATAACTCACAGTATCCCACTGTAGATCTTCATGCTGAGCTCCCCGTCTCTCACTAGATTTCCAAGATCACTGCCGCCACTGGATCCCCTGACCTCTTCCACAGCTAACCCGCTGTATCAGTGGCAGCTGGTAAAATTTTAGAATGGGGGGGACGCCAGACCAGCCCTTCCTTTTTGACCCCTACCACTTCTTATAAACCCCACCCCTTATAGATTTCACCCATTGTGTCAGGAGTATACAGCTCAGCATCACCAGATAGGGTATACAGCATCACCAGATAGGAGTATACACATCACAAGATAGAGGTATACAGCATCACCAGATAAGAGTATACAGCATCACCAGATAGGAGTATACAGCTTCACTAGATAGGTGTACAACAGGGATAAGCAATTAGCGGATCTCCAGCTGTTGCAAAACTACAAGTCCCAGCATCGCAAGATAGGAGTATACAGCATCACCAGATAGGAGTATACAGCATCACCAGATAGGGGTATACAGCATCACCAGATAGGAGTATACAGCATCGCCAAATAGGAGTATACAGCATCACCAGATAGGGGTATACAGCATCACCAGATAGGGGTATACAGTGCCACCAGATAGGGGTATACAGCATCACTAGATAGGAGTATACAGCATCGCCAGGTAGGGGTATACAGCATTAGCAAGTCCCTCACTTACACCATCTGGGAAGCGAGCCGGAGCGGGCAGCAAGCGGGAGCGTGCAGCTGTGCATCCTCCTCGTCTGAGAAATGCATCCAATGGGATCGCCTGACCATTCAGCCAATCGGAAACCGGTAACATACCAATGCTTCCTGATTGGCTGAGAGGTGATTCAGTGTTAGAAAAGCAAATATTAATTTGCTTTTGTAACACACATGAGTGGGCTCGTCGTGCCATGCTCTGCGCCACGAGCCACTCTATTTTGAAGCCTGTTAGAGCCTATGGCTCTAATCAGGTGCTTCAAAAAACACTGATGTTGCTGTAATGCATGCGGCTGGCATCCTGAAGGGGCCGGCCGCATGAAAAGGGGGTGGCAGTGACGGCCATGGATAGATTCATGCTATGCATGAATCTATCCATTAGCATAAGGGGGGTGTCGAGGACAGAGGGGGCGATGCCCGTGCGCCCTTAATGGACGGGCCGCCCCTGCGCTGTATACTCTTCAAGCTTCACCCACGCTACCTGCTGGGTCCCTGACTTGACTCTGCTGGAGCTTTCCAACTTCTTCACCGCCCCCAGCTAGTGAAAAAGGCTGCTCTGGTACTTCCAATCACTGGCCTCTGATAACAGGAGTGGTTGTCCCTTGGTGGAAACTGTGTCCCCTTTATCTCTGACCTTGATTTTCACTTGCCTCTGGTAACAGGAGTGGTCGTCCCATGTGGCAACTGCTTCTCTATCACCTCTGGCAACACTCGGTTCCCCATCTGGCTGAACCTCTGCAACTTGGTTAGGCTCCTGACTTGAAGCCCCAACCCCACACTCCTTCTCTCAGTCCCAGATAGGCCTCAGGCTTCTGCCCTAGCAGCCGGGAGCAATACTACACACGTCCACCCAGACAGCCCTCCAGGTAGCACAAAACCCCGATCACTGACTCCTCCCGAATAAATAGACTCTCCCAGCAGGCCATGGAGCCAAAGAAACTGCTACCAATTGGCTAGGGCAACCTATCCATTCCTAACCTGAATTCACTATGCCCCTTGTCATTCTAATGCCAAAGGCGGCAATGCCACCTAGTGACAGAAGAGAGAAGTGCACCAGATTCAGGTTTAGGGCAAAAGTCTGTGGATCACCCTAACATTTACCCAGGCTAGTTACCACCTAGCAGAACTAAATCCGTGAGCAGCCGTGTTTAGGAACAGGGTGCTACATGAATAATTGCAAAACCCACAACTTTAGTCTCCGGGGTCTCTGCTTTAAATATGTATATAATGTTTGGGGGGTTCTAAGTAATCTTCTTGCAAAAAGAACGGATTGTTACATGGTGGTTAAAATCCTAATTTTCATTTGCCCGCAGCAAATGCAAATCCAAGAAGGTTTTTGTTCTTTTGTTTTTTCCAATTTTTCCCCCATAGTTTCAGTCAAAATAAGAAGAACTCAAAATACATCCAGCCTGCCTCTAAAACCTATTATTTGCTTTTCCTTGCCGGCTCTGCAGAGGCTGTTTGAGAACCTGCATAATGCACAATGGAAATAAATGTTCCAATCTTAGTTTTCGGCTTTCATTGATCATCTTGTGATATTATTGGTATAAAGCATCCGCTATCGCGCTTGACAACGTTTCCAGAAGGACAGAGGTTGAATGTCTTTAGGAATAAATAAAACAAATGAAAAAGGCAAGATAGGGGGAAAAAAACCAGTAGGTATGTGTGTGCGCGCGCGCGTGCAGAGGGGGGGCGCCGCATACATTATTTAGCGGCTGCATCAGCCGCCAGCAAGGTCCGATCCATCATTTGATCTTGTTTTTCTATTCACCCAGGCCGCTATCTATCAAAGCAGTGGTTTGGCCCATCCGTCCTTGTCACGGTGAAATTAAATAAAACTCGGTCAGGGAACAGGCAGTTATGTAAAAATTGCGCCTGACAGTAGTTTAATGGGGTAGTGCTGGGGGAAGTGGTTGAAGTGAAAGATTTAAGTGTCGTTTCTTCTTACAAGGTGCAATCTGCATCATTTAAATTAGACAACTGAAGACCAGACGCGTGGGAAGTAGTATTTTTCGGTGGTTATTTATTACCAGACAAGTGAATGTGCTTGAGACAATAACTCTGCCTTTTTCATGAGATCTTTCCCTGTAAGGGATGGCGGGATTCATACAACTGCTAGACAGGCAGAAGCCTCACGGAGAGTAAGACCCCTTGCATATTGTCTACGAGCAGTACGGCCCCCCTAGGCGATTTAGCGTTTTAGGCCTAGGCAGTGCCGGCACAAGGTCATCTGGGCAAACATACCAAACTGCCCCCCCAAGATGTATGAGCATTATACAGTGGGGAAGAATAATGATTGGCTCCCCTGCAGACTGTGTAAGTTTGCCCACTTACAAAGAAATGAAGGGTCTATCATTTTTATCATGGGTGTATTTTATATGATGGAGACAGAATATCAACCAACAATCCAGAAAAAAAAAACACACAAAACAAATGCTATATATTACGTTGCACTTCAAGTGGTAGTAAACCCTCCTGTCATTTTCAGCCAAGGAAGCTGCCATCTTGGCCTCTGTTTAACCACTTCAGCCCCGGAAGGATTTCCAGCTTTAGGACCGGAGCCCTTTTTGCGATTCGGCGCTGCGTCGCTTTAGCTGTAAATTGCGCAGTCGTGCGAGGTTGTACCCAAACAATATTTGCGTCCTTTTTTTCCCACAAATAGAGCTTTCTTTTGGTGGTATTTGATCCCCTCTGCGTCATTTCTGATCGCCGCTATAAACAAAAGAAGAGCGACAATTTTGCAAAAAAACCCAAATTTCTTACTTTTTGCTAAAATACAAATCCCAAAAAAATATATAAAAAAAATTTTTTTCACCGTTTTTGGCCGATTTATATTCTTCCTCATATTTGCGATAAAAAAAATCGCAATTGCCGTTTATTGATTGGTTTGCGCAAAAGTGGTCGCGTTTACGGATGATGAGAATTCATTTTTAGGGTTTTTATTTATTTATTTATTTTTTACTAGTAATGGCGGCGATCTGCGATTTTTAGCGGTACTGCGATATTTCAGCGGACATGTCGGACTATTCTGACGCTTTTTTGGGACCATTGGCATTTATACAGCGATCAGTGCTATAAAAATGCACCGATTACTGTGTAAATGCCATTGGCAGTGAAGGGGTTAACCTGCAGGGGGCGCTCTAAGCGTTAACTATGTTCCCTGGGCGTTCTAACTGTGGGGGGACTGCCCTAGCTGAGGAAGGGAAGTGGTCACAGCCCTTCCCCCTCACACAGAACGGAGGTCCGTGTTTACTTACACGGACCTCCGCTCATTCGCTCCGGGGGGGCCATCGCGGGTAGCCGGCGGCAATCGAAGCCGCCGCACCCGCTCCCTGGCCCTCCCTGAACACAGTGAGCGCGCTGGGGCGCCTCCGGCGGTGCGCGCGCGCTCACAGTGCGCGTTATCGCAGCCGCCGTCGTATGACGGCGATTTGCGATAACGAGCCACTTTGCCGCCGTCAACCTGCGGTTGGCGGTCGGCAAGTGGTTAATCTACAACTGCCATGATGCTGCACATGTGATCAGCTATGACACCAGCCATTGGATGGTTTGACAGTTTGGTTTAGAGCACAGCCAATGGGAGCGTTACATTTCCGGCACATGCCGGAAATGTGACTGGTTTTTAACCTGTTAAATGCATGGGTTTACTACCGCTTTAAGTGAGTAAAATAAGTATTTGATCCCCAAGCATAATATGACTTAGTAGTTGGTGGAGAAACCCTTGTTGGCAATCAGAGGTCAGACGTTTCTTGTAGTTGGTGACCAGGTTTGCACATCTCAGGAGGGATTTTGATCCTCTCTTCTTTACAGATCTTCTCTAAATCCTTAAGGCAGTGGTTCTCAACTCCGGTCCTCGGGACCCACTAACAGGCCAGGTTTGCAGGATAACTGAAATGCATCACAGGTGATATCATTTGCTGCTCAGTGATTGCAGTATTCTAGTCTGCATCTCCCCAAGGTAATACTGAAAATCTGGCCTGTTGGTGGGTCCCGAGGACAGGAGTTGAGAACCACTGCCTTAAGGTTTCTTTTCTTGGCTGTCTCTTGGCAACTCAAAGTTTAAGCTCCCTCCATAAATTTTCCAAGAGATTAAGGTTTGGAGACTCTATGACCTTAACCACTTGCTTACTGGGCACTTAAACCCCCCCTCCTGCTCAGACCAATTTTCAGCTTTCAGTGCTCTCACCCTTTGAATGACAATTGCGCGGTCGTGCAACATTGTACCCATATGACATTTTTATCCCTTTTTCCCACAAATAGAGCTTTCTTTTGGTGGTATTTAATCACTGCTGGGTTTTTTATTTTTTGCTAAAAAAAAAAACAAAACAAGACAGAGAAGTTTGAAATAAAAACTGTTTCATAGTTTCTTTAAATACATTTTGAAAACAGGTAATTTTTTTCCTTCATTGATGCGTGCTGATGAGACTGCACTGATGGGCACTGATAGGCTGCACTGATGGGCACCGATAGGCTCCACTGATGGGCACCGATAGGCTCCACTGATGGGCAGCGATAGGCTGCACTGATGGGCACTGATAAGGCGGCACTAATGGGCACTGATAAGGCGGCACTAATGGGCATTGATAGATGGCACTGATAAGCACTGATGGTTGACACTGATGGGTGGCACTGAAGGGCACTGATAAGCTTCACTGACAGGTGGCACTGATGGGTGGCACTTTTGGACACTGAAGGGTGGCACTGATGGGCACTGGTGGGTGATGCAGATAGGCAGCACTGATCGATGGCACTGATTTGTAGCGCTGGTGGGCAAAGGTAGGTGGCACTGTGGACACTGATAGGTGGCACTGGGGGCACTGGTAGGTGTCACTGTGGGCACTGGTAGATAGCTCTGGTGGGTACTGACAGGTGGTACTGGTGTGCACAGATGAGCCATCTGCGGCTGCTCTCTGTGTGAGGGACCAATGTCTCTCTGACAGAAGCCGGTGATCACCGGCTTCTCTTTACATCACGTGATCAGCTGTCAGTGGCTGACAGCTGATCACGTGATAAGGGGGGGGCGACAAGCAGGGGGCTTGCAGCGGCTCGTGCACGGGAGGACGTCCATGGATGTCCACCCTGAAATTGAGGTCCACGCTGGAGTCATCTTTTGGCAATAGCGCGGACCTCAAGAGGTTAATGTGCTTCTTCTTGAGCCACTCCTTTGTTGCCTTGGTGGTATGTTTTGGGACATTGTCATTTTGGAAGATCCATCCACGACCCATCTTCAGTGTTCTGGATGAGGGAAGAAGGTTCTCATCCAAGATTTTACAATACATGGCCCTCAATGTGGCAAAGTCGGTCTGTACCTTTAGCAGAGAAGCGGTCTTCCAGCATGACAATGACCCAAAACATACCACCAAGGCAACAAAGGAGTGGCTCAAGAAGAAGCACATTAAGGTCATAGAGTATCCTAGCCAGTCTCCAGACCTTAATCCTATAGAAGATTTATGGAGGGAGCTGAAACTTTGAGTTGCCAAGCGACAGCCAAGAAACCTTAAAGATTTAGAGAAGATCGGTAAAGAAGAGTGGACCAAAATCCCTCCTGAGATGTGCAAACCTGGAGGTCACCAACTACAAGAAACATCTGACCTCTGTGCTTTCCAACAAGGATTTCCCCACCAACTACTAAGTCATGTGTTGTATCCTGTGTTTTTTTCTGGATTTTTGGTTGATATTCTGTCTCTATCATATAAATACACCTATGATAAAAATTATAGACCCTTTATTTCTTTGTAAGTGGTCAAACTTACAAAATCTGAAGGTGATCAAATAATTATTTTCCCCACTTTATGTCAGGAAAAATCCCCCCGCCCCAAAA
>BLSH010129786.1:785510-812972 GCA_018402905.1 Glandirana rugosa | reverse complement strand
GACTTAGTTTCGCTTGCAACACCAACCTGTTCCGTCACCCATATCTTGTTCTTTGTTTTCCCGCGGATCACGTAATAGATGTCGGAAACATCTATTTTCTATGTTTAATATGTGATATAACGGTTTTCATAACCCTGCGGACGGAAATGTGCGTGTACTTGAAATTACCGTAGGGTCAGAATCAGGCATCCCAAGTTATAACTCAACCGGGTGGGAGACGTCGATATTGTCGAAGTTGAGAAGACCCTTCCGACAGGTGTTCCAAATCCTCATCTCAACTCGCTTGAAGATCTTCAGGCCCAAGACGACCAAGACGTCTTGAAGCCCTGTTTCAGGCCCAGGCGTTCGGGACAAAGTTCGGGTTCTGTCCGGACCCGGACCCGGACTTTGTCCCGAAGTTCTGCAGAACCAGCAGAACCCGGACTTCTAGAAGTTCGCTCAACTCTACTCCTAAACCTTGTGGACAGCCTTCCCAGAAGAGTTGAAGCTGTTATAGCTGCAGAGGGTGGGCCAACTCAATATTGAACCCTACGGACTAAGACTGGGATGCCATTAAAGTTCATGTGCGTGTAAAGGCAGGCGTCCCAATACTTTTGGCAATATAGTGTATAATTTGTATCTTTTATCTACAAAGGCTGTAGATAATGCACTAGGCGCCCTTTTGTTTCTTGTTCTATACCCACTGCCTTGTCCAACCACAACGTTCGCTTTGATTCAGCATTTCGATGATTTGACAGACCAGATAACAGTTCAGTCTGCAAGATGAAGTCAAAGGGCCGCTGTTCACACTTTCTGATCAAGCAACACTCCACATAACACTGAAACTCTTTTCTCACTTCGCCAATTACCAAACTTTAAAATGAAAGAAAAGCATCCAAGAAGCAAAAAGGGTTTTTCTTGCATTCTGGAAACCTCATTCAATACAAAAGCTTCGCTAAGTGCTGTTTTCTACATTGACCCCATAGCATTACCAGAATGCAATTTGAGAAAAACAACATTTTCTATGAAAAAAACAAAAAAAAAAATAGTTTCCTCTTATAGAGCTTTAAAGACATAAAAAAAGAAACAATTAAAAAAAAAAGGAGACATGGTAATTAAGAAAAAAAACACACACAGCAAATATGTTACAAAATTAAAATGTTACAAAGCAGAACTGTTGCTAGAAATGAAGAACGTGTGCTTTAATGGTCACAGCTCACTACCAGATGTCACCAGCAGGTGGTGCTGCAAGTGGAGTGTTGTAGTCTAGAGAGGGTGAAATGTTGTAATCTAGAACAGGGGTCTCCAAACTCTCTAAACAATGGGCTAGTTCACTTTCCTTCAGACTTTAGGGGGGCAAGCTGTGGCCAGTGGGAGTAGAAAATGCCCCAGAGCATCAGTGGGAGTTGGCAATGCCTCAGGCTTTGTGGTCAGGGGGTGTAAAAAATTACATAATGCCTATGGTCAGTAGGAGGAGAAATAGTGTCCTATTGTTAGTAATGGTGGTAGGAATAGCGCCCCATCATTGGTGTCAGTGGGAGGGATAGTGCCCCATCGTTGGTCTCAGTGGGAGGAATAGTGCCCCATCAGTGGGGGAATAGTGTCCCATCATTGGTATCAGTGGGAGGAATAGTGTCCCATCATTGGTGTCAGTGGGAGGAATAGTGCCCCATCATTGGTGTCAGTGGGAGGAATAGTGCCCCATCATTGGTGTCAGTGGGAGGAATAGTGCCCCATTGTTGGTGTCAGTGGGAGGAATAGTCCCTTATCATTGGTGTCAGTGGGAGGAATAGTGCCACATCATTGGTGTCAGTGGGAGGAATAGTGTCTCATCATTGGTGTCAGTGGGAGGAATAGTGCCCCATTATTGGTATCAGTGGGAGGAATAGTGCCCCATCATTGGTATCAGTGGCAGGAAAAGTGCCCCATCATTGGTATCAGTGGCAGGAATAGTGTCCCATCATTGGTGTCAGTGGGAGGAATAGTGCCCCATCATTGGTATCAGTGGGAGGAATAGTGCCCAATCATTGGTATCAGTGGGAGGAATAGTATCCCATCATTGGTATCAGTGGGAGGAATAGTGTCCCATCATTGGTGTCAGTGGGAGGAATAGTGCCCCATCATTGGTATCAGTGGGAGGAATAGTGTCCCATCATTGGTGTCAGTGGGAGGAATATGCCCCATCATTGGTATCAGTGGGAGGAATAGTATCCCATCATTGGTATCAGTGGGAGGAATAGTATCCCATCATTGGTATCAGTGGGAGGAATAGTGCCCCATTATTGGTATCAGTGGGAGGAATAGTGCCCCATCATTGGTATCAGTGGGAGGAATAGTGCCCCATTATTGGTATCAGTGGGAGGAATAGTACCCCAAGGGCTGGAAAAATGCAAGCAAAGGGCCGCAGTTTGGAGACCCCTGTTCCAGAAGAATGAAAGAATGAAAATACTTTGCAAACAAACAATCACTGATTTAAATCCAGACAGGCAATCAATGTTGATCCTCACAGCCAGAGCAACTTGCATTCATGTCACCCCATTGTCACCTAGGAGGACCCAGGGGCTGAGTGCCCAGGCACAACATCTATGGAGGATGGGTTATTATTTACATCTATAACTGATCCCTGGACTCTTCAAGAGGAATCAATGACTGGAATATCTAGCAGTCCTGTGCAGAACCCCAAGAGAAAACCAGTTGTCATGCTGTCCATGTCACAGAGCTCAATATGTCAAAGCTAAAATTAAAGCGCTTGTTCCAAGTAAACGGACTGAAGAGCACACCGGAGATTTCATCATTTTTTGGCTTCTCATTTTGCATACAAAAAATAGCAGCAGTCACTCCTCATCCGATATAATCAGGTCTTACCTTGCCCACAATCTTTGGAAATGGCGTTCGCTGGTTCTCTGCAATTGAGACTGGAGGTGCCACAATCGATCTCCTGTGTCGCATAAGTGAAAGATGTCTTGGTACTTTAAGCATGTTCTGAAAGATAACAATCAAAAAAATATATTCAACAATGATGTACAATAATGTTCATGTCTTCATTCTCAAAAGCTGTGGAAATAAATTTCATCAAAGAAGGGGCGTAACTGCATGGGTTGCAGGCATGGGCGTCCGCAGGTAGGGGCAAGGGGGGGCAATTGCCCCCCCTGGAATCAGGGATCAGATCAGGGGTTCCCCACTAGGTCCTTATCCTCTTGAGCCATGTATGCAGTTTGTGACCATTTCCTGTACCATGTCTGCAGTCTCTGACTGTCTCCTGTGCTATGTCTGCAGTCTCTGACTGTCTCCTGTGCTATGTATTCAGTCTCTGACTGTCTCCTGTGCTATGTATTCAGTCTCTGACTGTCTCCTGTGCTATGTATTCAGTCTCTGACTGTCTCCTGTTCCATGTCCGCAGTCTCTGACCGTATCCTGTACTATGTTTGCAGTCTCTTACTGTCTCCTGTACCATGTCCGCAGTCTCTGACTGTCTCCTGTATTACGTCTGCAGTCTCTGACCATCTCCTGGATCATGTCTGCAGTCTCTGACTGTCTCCTGTATTACGTCTGCAGTCTCTGACCATCTCCTGGATCATGTTTGCAGTCTCTGACCATCTCCTGTATCACGTCTGCAGTCTCTGACCATCTTCTGGATCATGTCTGCTGTCTCTGACCATCTCCTGTACCACGTCTGCAGTCTCTGACCGTGATAATGTAATTATGACATTGTCAAAAAGGGGCAGAGCATGGATGACCTTGAAATTATGCCCCCCCCTGGAAAAAGTTCTGCGGACACCCATGGTTGCAGGGGTTGCCATTGCAACCGGGCCCCATGGTCCAGGGGGCCCATGTGCCTCCCTTGTACACCTGAATAGGAGGGATGGCGGGGGGTGGCATTTAGAAGAAACAATCTCCTCCATGTTCCTCTATCCAGGTTACTTGTCTTCTGCTGTTCCCAGGGTCCCTGTGTGCTTCCCTGCCCCCCACAGAGCTGCTGTCTTCCCCCCTCCTGTAGAAGATGAGTCATGATGGAGAGATGGGAACGGGTCGGTAAATTTGTCATTTACCCCCTCCTTCCTTTTCTGAATGGACAGAGTCAGTGATTGGTACCAATTGGTTCATTCATAACTGAAGCATAGTAAACTGTTTTTACTATACTTCCATTTCTGAATGAATGGGAGGCTCGGTGCACAGCTATTCCTGTCCATTCATTCTGTACAGCTGAGGTCACACAGATGGAGATTGAGGGCTGAGCTTTGGATTTTTTCTTGCACCGGGGCCCTGAAGGTTTAAGTTACGCCTCTGCATCAAAGTTAAAAAGAGAATTGACTATGGGGCCTCAACTGCTAAAGGATTTAAATGTGCAGCGGCCACCGCCGGCTGTATTCTACACCTGAGGCCACGTGAAAGAGGCCTTTCTGTGGGTGGTGAGCTTTAGGACAACATGCAGCAATTACGGAGCTGTTGCTTTTGTTCCTATGTGTTATTGATTTATAATGTTTACCGTCTGCCTAGAACAAGGCTCTGCAGAAAGTGCCACTGATTACTTCCTTGCCGCTACCACGAACCGTTACCTCTTGTCCTAACTGCTTAGTCAACCTTTGGACCCCTTCAAATGTTCATTAACCACTTCAGCCACTTCCAGATCACTTTTTGCGATTCGGCACTGCGTCGCTTTAACTGACAATTGCACGGTCGTGCGACGTTGTACCCAAATGAAATTTGTGTCTTTTTCCCACAAATAGAGCTTTCTTTTGGTGGTATTTGATCCCCTCTGCGTCATTTCTGATCGCCGCTATAAACAAAAAAAGAGCAACAATTTTGCAAAAAAACTGTTTTTCTTACTTTTTGCTAAAATACAAATCCAAAAAAAATAAATAAATAATAAAACACTTTTTTTTCATCGGTTTTGGGCGATTTATATTCTTCCTCATATTTTTGGTTAAAAAAATCACAATCGACATTTATTGATTGGTTTGCGCAAAAGTTGCCGTGTTTACGGATGATGAGAATTAATTTCTGGGGTTTTTCTTTTTTTTATTATTTTTTATTAGTATCGATCTGCGATTTTTAGCGATATTGCGGCGGACATGTCGGACCATTTTGACACTTTTTTGGGACCATTGGCACTTATAGAGCGATCAGTGCTATAAAAATGCACTGATTACTGTGTAAATGCCATTGGCAGTGAAGGGGTTAACCTGCAGGGGGCGCTCTAAGGGTCAACTGTGTTCCCTCACTGTGTTCTAACTGTATGGGGGCTGGGCTGGCAGGGGGCGGGACAGGGGGAGGGGAATGATCACTGCTTCCATATACAGGAAGCCTGTGATCACAGCCCTTCCCCCACTGTCAGAACAGAGATCCGTGTTTACATACACGGACCTCCGTTCTTTCAGTGCGGGGGGGCCATCGTGGGTAGCCGGCGGTGATGGAGTCCGTCCTACCCGCTCCCTGGCCCCCCCCCCCGGGGACACAGTGAGAGCGCAAGCGCCCCCTCCGGTGGGGCACGCGCGCTCACAATGCTAGTTATCACGGCCGCTGTCAGGTGACGCCGTTTCGCGATAACGAGCCATCTTACCGCCGTCACGCTGTGGCGGGCAGTCGGAAAGTGGTTAAAATGTTCATTGTCCTCAGATTGGGGAAATATGATCTAAAAAAAACAGCATTGAGCACATGTGCCAAAAACAAAGCTCATGGGTGAAATCCAGCCCACCAGACCATTTCATGTGGCCCTCACAACTCTCCTGCAGCTGTGGCATCACCATGTTCTCCACCCCCACAAACTCCTCCGCCAGATCCAGATCTTCCCCATGCAGCCAGGGACTGCCAGGGGGGCAGAGACAAGCCAGGAGAGACTTGTCTCTGCCCCCCCCCCCCCCACCTCCAGCCCTTCTCTGGTCCTCCTCCAAACTTTGCACTTTCTGTTTCCACCTCCAGCTTCTTCCCGGCAGCAGCACAAGGTAAGAGGGGTCCACTGGGGTGTAAGGGAGGGTGGGGAACTTTTGACTTCTGATGGTGAATGCTCCTGACATCTGATGTAAGGGGGGGGGTGGGTGCGGTGCTCTGGACATCTGCTTATCTTTATTATGAGAATAATACAATGGCAGTTGAAAAAGAGGACCACCAGCCACTGGTATCATCCACAAAAAACTTTATCGGCGGACTGCTCAGACGGAACACCATGTCCAGTTTGAGCAGCGTCCAATAAAAACTCTTGGGGATTATACCAGCGGCGTGTGACCCTCCTTTTCAGATTTTCATCATCTGTGGGCTCCATGCTGGTCTGCACCTGCCCTTCACATCATAAGTCTTAAGTTATTACTAAATCCAGTAATAATCGAATGCAGAGGTAATTATTTAATATGATAAAGCAGGGTTTCTCCACCAGGGTTCCATGGATCCCTAGGGTTCCTCCAGAGGTTGTTAGGGGTTCCTTGAGCAATGGTCAATTTCTACCTCCCAGATAAATTCCCACTGACATCATTGATCTTTTTAGCTATCTGTAAGGGGGAGGATTCTTCCCAATGACCACAACTGTAAGGAGCATTCTTCCCATTGACCATCACACTAATGTATCATGAGTTGTAGATGTAGTGCCCTCTACTTAGGTAGGTGCTCTAGATCTAGGTTTTTTTGTCAGGAGAGGAAAATTTTGGTCAGGCCTGGCTTTGTGCAGGCCTCATTGTTGTCATTCCTGGGGGGGGGGGGGGGGTGACCCAGGGAGGTAGGTTTCCGGTGGGTAGTGACACTTCTGGGAAAGTTCCTCTCTCTGAAGTGTAGAAAATGCTAGAAAGAAGGAGTGAATCCAGAGGTGGAGCTATCTGGGCTTTTTGGGAAGCTCTGACCAATCCCCAAATTAGATTGGTAGGGGGCAGGCCGTCTTAAATAGCCTGGGTCAGCCCTGGGAGGGAGGAGAAGTTGGTGTGGAGAACCTGAAGATGGAGAAACATGGAGGTTGTCGTGGTCAGGGGAGCTCCCAGTCTGGGGAAGGGGGCGGGGGGGCATGACCCTGGGCCTGGGGAGTCCGGGAGCAGCCAGAAGGTGTGAGATTCTGGAGGCCGGCACAAGGGTGAGCGGAAAGACAACAGGAGAGAACACTATCTGGGAGAGATCTTCAAGGAGGAACTTCAAGAGTCTGTGAGCAACATACCCCTGGTGAACTGTTGAGGCGGGCTGGAGCAGATTGGAATGAGAGAGACAATATGGGAACTATGCAAGATGCAGCGGGGAACACCTATGTTGCTGTAGCAGTGAGACAGGTCGATGCTGGTGGGGCCTGGGAGAAGATGGGCTGGGAGCAGAAGTCCATCCAATTTCTAGCTAGCATAACAATTTTCTACATAGGGGATTAGCACCCCCTACCTGTAATGGGTGGTTCGGGGACCAAGCTAAAACTACGGTTGGTCTCAATTTGTGCTAGCTAGGTGCAGGCTTAGTAAATATCCCTCTAGGCCGGAAACTTAAGGACTGTGCAGGAGTGAGAAGAAGTGGAAAGTGGTGGAGGAAGTTGGAGATGTACATACGTTGTGTGTGTATAGAGGCCCCGGTTAAGTTGTAAAGATTCTTGGGCATCTCATCATCAACCCTACCCTATCCAAGTTTAACAAAAACAAAACTTCGGCCTGTTCAGTGACTCTGAGTGTGTGGATAAAGGTGATTGAGGGCAGCTGGATAAGGTGAACCACAACTTCCAGCCACTCCCAACACGGCTACATAGATATAGTAATTATTAACAGAGGTTCCCTGAGGCTTGAAAGTTATTTCAAGGGTTCCTCTGTGTTGAAAAGGTTGAGATAAAGAGTAGATACATCAAAATAGTCTTACAGATAAAACTGGCTCTTTGAGGGCAACAATAATGCTGATGAGGCAAATTAAATTGAGTTTGTCACCCCTGGCCTAGAACAAGGCTCTACTGGAAGTGGCAGTATTTGTTGCTTGCTTGCTGCCATCAGGAACTGTTACTTCTTGGCCTAACTGGTTAGTCAACCTTTGGACCCTTCAAGTGTTCATTGAAATGCTCATTGTCTTTAGGTTGGCCAACCATGATCTAGAAAAATAGTCTAGAGCATGGTTTCTCAACCAGGATTCCGTGGAACCCTAGGGTTCCTCTAGAGGTTGCTAGGGGTTCCTTGAGCAATGGTCAATTTCTACCTCTCAGATAAATTCCCAATGACATCATTGATCTTTTTAGCTATCTGTAAGGGGTAATTCTTCCCAATGACCACAAGTGTGAGGAGCATTCCTCCCAATGACCACAAGTGTGAGGAGCATTCTTCCCAATGACCACAAGTGTGAGGAGCATTCTTCCCAATGACCACAAGTGTGAGGAGCATTCTTCCCAGTGGCCACAAGTGTGAGGAGCATTCTTCCCATTTACCATCACACTAATGTATCATGAGTTGTAGACTTTTCATTTTTAACAGGGGTTCCACGAGACCGGAAAATTATTTCAAGGGTTCCTCTGTGTTGAAAAGGTTGAGAAAGGCTGCTCTAAAGCAAAGATACCCCAACCAACAGTTAATTTTCGCAAAAATATCTCAACACCATTTTATTTCTTGTATTGCCGAATCTTCGGGGACACTCATACAATTTGTGCATTTAAATAAATCATCAGTTCAGTATCAGAGAGCCAGTTACATTACTTCTGGCGGGAGAGAAACTTCATTACAACTTGTCATGGGATTAAACGAGAATGCTGTAAACATATTGATCCGCCTCAAGAAACATTTAAGAATATGTGAAAGGTGGGCCCTTCCGGAGCTCATTATCAGTTACGAGAGGGGGGAGGGGCTGCCTTCTCGATGATTTAGAGACTCGGACAAATTAGTCCTGATGGTGTCAAGCTGCCTTGCTGAGGACATTGAAAAATAAAGTCAAATTACTGGCCGGCGCAGCATTGATCTCGGCAGGGTGTTTCGAAGAGTTTGAAAAGCTTTCACCATCCAAATTGGTTTGCCCGTCACTGGAAGAATTGACTTTCACCTTTTACTATTATTTTTATGTTCCACTCCCATGGATTTTGGGGAGGATTATACAAAAAGCACTACATATGTAATCACTGCTACCGGGAGATCTGCAGTACATTGTCAATAATGCTATTTACAAGAGAAAGCTTTTAGAGAACATGGCAGAATGTTCCTCTGGACAAAGGGACACATTTTAGATGGAAAGGTTGGGAACAGAATTACACTAAGCTAAGGAAAGGATCATTAATGTTTGTAGGCAGTAGAAGCCAGGTTGGTGGTAAACAATAAAAGATTGCTAGAGAGGCTCTTCTGTCCCTGTAGAACAGTGGTCTCCAAACTGTGGCCCCAGGGCCTGATGCGGTCCTCAGTAAACCTTTATCCAGCCCTTGGGACTCTATTCCTCCCCCTGATACAAGGCACAATTACTCCCATTGACACCAATCATTCCTTCAACACTGGGGCATAATTCTTCCAATTTACACCAATGATGGGGCACTATTCCTCCAACTGAAACCAATGATGGGGCACTATTCCTCCCACTGACACCGAGGATGAGGGCACTATTCCTGCCACTGACACCAATGATGAGGCAATATTCCTCCCACTGACACCAATGATGGGGCACTATTCCTCCCACTGACACCAATGATGGGGCGCTATTCCTCCTACTGATACCAATGATGGGGCACTATTCCTCCCACTGACATTAATGATGGGGCACTATTCTTCCCACTCACATTAATGATGGGGCACTATTCTTCCCACTGACACCAATGATGGGGCACTATTCCTCTCACTGGCATTAATGATGGGGCACTATTTCTCCCATCGACACCAAGGATGAGCCAGTATTCCCTCTAATGACCGCAATAATGGGGCACTTTTCCTCCCACTTACACCCCTTATTCCTCTGCATACTAATATCACTGACCCATATATTTCTAAAATTATCCAATATTATATGCACATATATTGCTATACCACATAGGGTTAAACACTATTTTTCCTTTCTCCTCCTCCCTTTCCCCTCCCCTCCCTCTGGCGCACACTGCTCTTGTTGGGTTGTGTTGTTCCCCATGTCCCGGGGGCTGGTTGCTGGTCTGGACCTCCCCCTGCATCCCTCTCTGAGCGGCGGATGGGGAGGTTCCCGACAACGCATCAATGTCATGCTGGGCGCGCCACGGCGCCTTGGTGGTGTTTGTTACCATCTCCACCATGTGGGATTGGGTGGTTGACATGCTTTCCTGCAAACCGGTGCGGGTTAGATGCCATTACTCCTGCTCCAACTGAGTGGTGTGTACATGGCGTTGGCGGTGTTCTTGATTCATGCTCCGTGCTTGTTACATGGGTGGCGTTTCTCAGGCTTTACACGTCCTCTTTAATCTCTGCCGGAATTTGGTCCAATTTACTCCCCACTGAGGAATCATACATGTACATGATGGGGCACTATTCCTTCCACTAACACCAATGACGGAGCACTATTCTTCCCACTGACACCAATGATGGGAAACTATTCCTCCCACTGACACCAATGATGGGGAACTATTCCTCCCACTGACACCAATGATGGGGCACTATTCCTCCCACTGACACCAATGATGGGGCACCATTCTTCCCACTGACACCAATGATGAGGCACTATTCCTCCCACTGACACCAATGATGGAGAACTATCCTTCTAACCATGGGCAATCTGTTATTCTTTTTATTCCCTCTGACTACCAAGTCTGAGGCACTGTTACTCCCATTGGCCATAGTCTGGCCCCTTTAAATTCTAATGGCCAGTAACCTGGCCATTTATTTAGAAAGTTTGGAGATCCCTGCCTTAGAACAGTGGTGGTCAACTTTCTTTATATGGGATGCCTCAAAAGTGTCCCTCAACATCAAAAATTTTTAAATATACAATTTTAGAGACAACAGACACATAGACAAAGACTAATGGCATGAAGCTGGAGATGGTCAGACTGCAGACATGATACAGGAGATGGTCAGAGACTGCAGATATGATACAGGAGATGGTCAGAGACTGCAGACATGATACAGGAGATGGTCAGAACCTGCAAACATGATACAGGAGATGGTCAGAGACTGCGGACCTGATACAAGAGATGGTCAAAGACTGCGTACATGATACAGGAGATGGTCAGAACCTGCAGACATGATACAAGAGTTTGCCAGAGACTGCAAACATGATACAGGAGATGGACAGAACCTGCAGACATGATACAGGAGATGGTCAGAGACTGCGGACATGATACAAGAGATGGTCAAAGACTGCGTACATGATACAGGAGATGGTCAGAGACTGCAGATATGATACAAGAGTTTGCCAGAGACTGCAAACATGATACAGGAGATGGTCAGAACCTGCAGACATGATACAGGAGATGGTCAGAGACTGCGGATGTGATACAAGAGATGGTCAAAGACTGCGTACATGATACAGGAGATGGTCAGAACCTGCAGACATGATACAAGAGATGGTCAAAGACTGCAGACATGGTACAGGAGATGGTCAGAGACTGCAGGCATGATACAGGAGATGGCCAGAGACTGCAGACATGATACAAGAGATGGTCAGAGACTGCGGACATGATACAAGAGATGGTCAAAGACTGCGTACATGATACAAGAGATGGTCAGAGACTGCAGACATGATACAAGAGATGGTCAAAGACTGCAGACATGATACAAGAGATGGTCAGAGACTGCAGACATGGTACAAGAGATGGTCAAAGACTGCGGACATGATACAAGTGGTGGTCAGAGACTGCATACATGATACAAGAGATGGTCAGAGACTGCAGACATGATGCAGGAGATGGTCAGAGACTGCAGACATGATACAGGTTCCCTACAAAGAGGCACAAACAGGGGGCTTCCTGGGTAGGAAAGGCGAGCATGAGAGCTTTGCTTTGCCTGGAGTTCCACTTTAATCACAGCTCCTAGCCGCACTAAAGCTGCGGATTGTTTAAAGGTATTTATGTTTTCTGACACCAACAATGGAATTTTTTTTCAAAGCTTACAAAGCCATATTACCTTTCAATTTCTTTTTAAGCCGCACAGAACTGTATCATTTCTTCTCTTTCAATAACAGCATAGCGAGAGATTAAATTGCATTCTTATCGTGCTCTGAGATCCCCGGCAGTACAATCCTAAAGCCATTAAAACACACACTCCAAAATCCAACCGTAAAGCCGCTCGTTACAAACAAGTACACAGCGCCTCCGGTCCTTCTCAACAAAACCGGCACACCAAGAGAGATGACAGATGGCCCACATCCAAAGAGGACCTGTCACTCAGCAACCAAGTGTACTGACAAATATTAATATACTAGTAACTGTATCTAATGAGGGTATTGAACCCCAAACCAACAATGCGTTTGTTTTCTTTTTTTAGGCTTTTTTTTCCTCTGTTTTCACCTGGTGATCTGGCCAATAACACACCTCCTGTATTAGAGCGCCCCCACTCTGGATGAAGGAGCACAGGGGACACTTAGGACAGCAGCATTGCCATTCTGGGGGGAGGGGAGATGGACTAGCAGATTTAGATACACTAGCAAACTGAAGCCAAACTCCAGCTCACACTTTATAAGCAGCTACAACGAACTGTTTTTTCCCTTTAGGGATAAAGATTTTACATGAATAATTAAAATCAGATCATTGTGCTGGGATAAGGTGTGGGGCAGGAGGGGCAACCACCCAGGACACGGGAGCAGCCCATCACCACACACAATCTCCAGATCAGTGGCTAGCAATCACCACCACAAATGACAGTTGCTGCTCAAGGCTCTACCAGGTCCTCTTGCATGACAAACCACTAGCAGTGTCCCAGCTGAAAACATCCCTCAAAACATCTAGTAGGGAAATTAAGTCCTAAAATGTCGCACATCACAGCAAAACCAGGGGTAGGCAACCTGGACACTCCAGCTGTGATGAAACTACAAGTCCCATCATGCCTCTGCCTTTAGTAATCATGCCTGTGATTGCCAGGGTCTTGCAATGTATCATGGGACTTGTAGTTTCACCATAGCTGGAAGGCCAAGTTGCCTACCCCTGAGCAAAACCCTTTAAGGAGGTGTATGACAGCCTCAGCCCGGGCTCCAGCCAGGCCACGCCCCCCTCCAGCTGTTAAAGCTTTCATATGCACATTGCTACCCAAGCGGTCCATGATGCAATCCTGTTTTACACTAGCATGGGCCAGAGGATTATAACCTCCAGCAGTTAAAACTTCCATGTGCACACCACTGCCCATGTGGTCCACAATGTAATACTTTTTTACGCTAGCATGGGCAGGAGGATTATAACCACCAGCAGTTAAGGCTTCCATGTGCATGTTGCTGCCCATGCGGTCCACAATGTTTTATACTAGCATGGGTCAGAAGATAATAACCTCCGGCAGTTAAGACTTCCATGTGCACGTCACTGCCCATGCGGTCCACGATGTAATACAGTTTTACACTAGCATGGGCCGGAGGATTATAACCTCCAGCAGTTAAGGCTTCCATGTGCATGTCACTGCACATGCGGTCCTCAATGTTTTACACTAGCATGGGTCAGATTATAATAACCTCCAGCAGTTAAGGCTTCCATGTGCATGCCGCTGCTCACGCGGTCCATGATGTAATATTGTTTTACACTACCATGGGGCAGAGAATTATAACCTACAGCAGTTAAGGCTTCCATGTGCACATCGCTGCTCATGAGGTCCACGATGTAATACTGTTTTACACTAGCATGACCTGGAGGATTATAACCTCCAGCTGTTAAGACTTCCATGTGCACGCTACTGCCCATGCGATCTACAATGTAATACAGTTTTACACTAGCATGGGCCGGAGGATTATAACCTTCAGCAGTTAAGGCTTCCATGTGTATGCCACTGCCCATGCGGTCCACGATTACACTAGCATGGGCCTGAGCATTATAACCATGAGGTCCATGATGTAATAATTTTTTATATGATTGCACTATACAACACAACTCGTCCTGAAGAAGCAGAATCTTTCGCAAAACACGTTGACAGCCTGAATTTGGAGCAATACTTGGGCACCAATTTTCAAGCAACGTATTATACACTGTATACTATGAAATATTGGGCTCCATTCACAAAAGCAGGTTGCATGTGGTAGTTAAGTGTTTTCCCAAATACCGAATGCGACCCTGAAAATGCCAGCTCACTATTGCTTTATGCTGTATTTATCGCGTAAAGCAAAAACGCTCAGCAAATAATGCATAAAACAGGAGATAAAATCCATTCACAAAAGGAAAAAACATAAATAAATGCATGCCGTAAATAAGTAGTGGTCCCAGCATGCGAAATTTAACTGCTTCAATACTGGCCACTTTCACCCCCTTCCTGCCAAGGTTCAGCTTTCAGCGCTGTCACACTTTGAATGGCAATTGCGTGGTCATGCAACACTGTACCCAAATGAAATTATTATCATTTTTTTTCACAAAAATAGAGCTTTCTTATGGGGGTGTTTAATCACCGCTGGGTTTTTATTTTTTGCTTAAAAAAAAAAACAAAAACAGGGCGAACATTTTGAAAAAAAAATGTCTTCGTTTCTGTCAGAAAATTTTGGAAATAAGTAATTTTTTTTTCTTCACTGATGTACGCTGATGAGGCTGCACTGATGGGCACTGATAGGCTGCACCGATCGGCACTGATAGGCACTTATGAGGAGGCACTAATATGCCACACTGATGGGCACTGATGAGGAGGCACTAATATGCCACACTGATGGTCACTGATGAGGGGGCACTAATATGCTGCACTGATGGTCACTGATGAGGGGGCACTAATATGCTGCACTGATGGGCACTGATGAGGAGGCACTAATATGCCACACTGATGGTCACTGATGAGGAGGCACTAATATGCCACACTGATGGTCACTGATGAGGGGGCACTAATATGCTGCACTGATGAGGAGGCATTAATATGCCACACTGATGGGCACTGATAGGTGGCACTGATAGGTTTCACTGATGGGCACTGATAGGTGGCTCTTATGGGTAGTGATAGGTGGCACAGATATGTGGCACTGATGGGCGGGCACTGAAAGGCAGCACTGGCTTGCATCACTAATGGGCACAGATTAGCATCACTAATGGGCACAAATTGGGATCACTGCTGGGCACTGTTGGGGCTGCACTGATAATCAGTGCCCTGATTACCTGTACAGTCTCCCCTGTGAGGAGATACTGTTGATCGGCTCTCCTCACACTCTGTCAATGTGGGGCAGAGAAAGACGATTATCGGCACTTCCTTCTTTACATGTGATCAGCTGCGCTTGGACATGGCTGATCACATGGGTAAAAGAACCGCATCATCAGCTCTTTACTGAGATCGGGGTCGCGCTGTGTCGCGCAGTGAGACTGGGTCGCCGTCATATGACGTTAATTGTCTATATGGTGGGCGGAAGGTAGTTATGGAACCGGCAGCTGCCGGCATCCTTAGCAACCAGTAAAGAACATGGTTGTTAATGACCCAACGGCCGCCCGCTCCTTAACAACCACAATGTTTACTGGTTGTTAAGGATGACGGCGGCTGCCCACTCCTTAACAATCAGCTAATTACAGTGATTGCGAAGGACGCTGGCTACCCCTGGCGGTAAATTGCTGCAGGCTTTCGCTACTAAAATACTGCATGACTTCATAAAATAGCGCATGCGGTATTTTAGTGAATGCCAAAATTTTTTTTGAAAAAGGCTGTGCGGTATTTGACCCATACTCGGATGCGGTAAGATGCCGCTTTGTGAATGGAGCCCATTGTGACTACACAAATATGTAGGGTAGCCCTATTCCATTCCAGGGTTGGGGGACTTTATCTTGCATTATAAGTTCCTCTTTGGGGGTAAGTTTTTCTTTTATTGAGATGATATTTTATTGACTCAAATAAACCTCTTGATTTTAGACTGTTGTGCCCAGAAAGGCCACCAATATTGTTCTTGGTTTTTTCTTCTAAAATAAAAATCCAAAAAGACCGATCCCAGGCTGGTTATTGAGGTGGAAAGAGTGAAACATTGCCGTGTGCCTCTGGGAAAGAACCAGCTGATCGACAGCGGCCCCTCCAGGGGTAGCGCTACATTGCTGTATTGCGTTCCATTTCTGAATTTAGAACCCAACTCCAGTCAAAGTTTTTTTCCCAGTGTTGGGTTGAGCGAGGAAAAGTGAAAACCTCCGACCTTTCTATAGATAGAGATTCCTATTTCAGCACAGAAGGTTTTCCATGCGGGTTCCGGGTGAGAAGGAACATCTCTGAGCTCCACAATGTGCTATTAATGTGTCATCACTAGGTAAAGGACAGAGATTCTCAACTGGCAGGCTCTCCGCTCTGTACTTTCTGAGAACCAATAATCATTAAAACATAAATTTAGCTTTGCTTATTCAGCATACGATCCCCCCAGAGGAGAGCAAAGAAAAGCCTTACGTTGGGAAAAGTCAAGATATTAACTTGAAGTAGAATCTGAGCAAAGTGGGGCGAATACGGGAGAGGGAGGAGGTATGGCGGCAGGTGTGCATGGCGCTGGATTAGAATCGCACATTAATCACACCTCCTCCAGACATATTGATGAGTCTGTCAGCCTCATAAATTAAAGGGTAACTCCACCTTCGTGGGGAAGGAAATAGCAAATCAAAGAAAATAATAATAATCTAGCGTATACAATTTCTGCACAAGTCATATTGTAATTGAATGTTATTAAAAATTACACATGGTGTCGCTTCAGTCCTCAAAAGCCATAGAGGTGATCAAAGAATATTAACTTGTTCTGTCGGATCCTTTCTCGGGCAAACTGGCGGAAGCCGTAACCCCCAAGAAACACCAGCGAGCAGCGGTGGGGTGAGCGCTCCCTCCCGCCACTTCGGTGACCATTCTTGAGGCTCATGAGCACCCCAGAATGGTTTCCTTAGAAAGCCAGCCGCAAACAACGATGCTGGGGTTATGGCTGATACACTGTTACCAAAAGTATTGGGACACCTGCCTTTACACGCACATGAACTTTAAGGGCATCCCAGTCTTAGTCCGTAGGGTTCAGTATTGAGTTGGCCCACCCTTTATAGCGATAACAGCTTCAATTCTTCTGGGAAGGCTGTCCACAAGGTTTAGGAGTGTCTATGGGAATGTTTGACCATTCTTCCAAAAGCACATTTGTGAGGTCAGGCACTGATGTTGGATGAGAAGGTGTTCTATCGGGTTGAGATCAGGACTCTGTGCAGGCCATTCAAGTTCCTCCACCCCAAACTCGCTCATTAATGTCTTTATGGACCTTGCTTTGTGCACTGGTGGGCAGTAAGGTTGAAACAGTAAGGAGCCATCCCCAAACTCTTCCCACAAAGTTGGGATCCTGAAATTTTCCAAATTGTCTTGGTATGCTGGCGCCTTAAGAGTTCCCTTCACTGGAACTAAGGGGCCAAGCCCAACCCCTGAAAAACAACCCCACACCATAATCCCCCCTCCACCAAATGATTTGGACCAGTGCACAAAGCAAGGTCCATAAAGACATGGATGAGCGAGTTTGGGGTGGAGGAACTTGGCTGGCCTGCGCAGAGTCCAGACCTCAACCCGATAGGACACCTTTGGGATGAATTAGAGCAGAGACTGTGAGCCAAGCCTTCTCATCCAACATCAGCACCTGACCTCACAAATGCTCTTCTGGAAGAATGGTCAAACATTCCCATAGACACTCCTAAACCTTGTGGACAGCCTTCCCAGAAGAGTTGAAGCTGTTATAGCTGCAAAGAGTGGGCCAACTCAATATTGAACCCTACAGACTAAGGCTGGAATGGCATTAAAGTTCAAGTGCGTGTAAAGGCAGGTGTCCCAATACTTTTGACAATATAGTGTATATTGAAGGAATTTCCCCACATTTTCTGTTGTGTCTGACACCAATGAATTAGACAGGAAGTAAGGAGATATCTCAAAAATCGGGACTGCAATAAAAAGTTTATAACATTTCTGATCTTTCCTCAATCCATCTGAAGCTACAAAAAATTCCTTGTAGCTGGGGATGAGCTTGCCATAATAAGTCTAGATAATGAGCTGCTAGCACAAAGGCGATGAGATGATCCACGACTCGAAGAAAACAAACAGCAGCACAAAGAATCTAGTTAAATACTTCATTAATCTAACAAAGGAAAATCATAAAAGATTTTGTACATAATAAAGAAGGATGACACAAAATAGTGAGGTGCCAATAATACAACTCCAGTACAATAAAAATAGATACATAGAGGAGAGCGTAGAACAGAACAAAGGAAAAAAGCATTGAAGAGCTGAAACAGAGGTGATTGGATCTGGTTTACCACAAAGTCCCAACTTATTTTCTGCACATCTTGACCCTCAGTTGGGGGATAAAAAGAAAGACGGAGGACATTGTTAGTTCTCCCTATCAGTGGTCCTAGCATAGGGTGTAGCCAGATGGTTGGCTAAGAATGGAGAGTGAGAGAAACACTGGCTGCAGCTGCTCTCTGTAGCTGCTGCCCTGGATTGCTGAACTGGTTAATAGCTAGATCAGCCAGTGGAGGGAGCAGGTGAGCAGGAAGAGATCAATAGACTGAATCAGGCTGCACTGCACTGTGGGAACTGTAGTCCAGAGGAGAGAGACTCTACTGAAATCAAGAGCTTTCCCAGGGGGAGATCGGCAGGAGGAGGGGAAAGAGCTGCATTTTCTCAGGCAGTACAGGACACAGTTTCCTCTTGCCGTGAGGGAGATCGGAGAGTTAACATGGCTGTCCAGTGTGCACCACCCCTGCTGCATAGTGGTGGCCTGAGCGGGATCCAGAGTGCTGAGTGTGACTGGATGGTGAGCTGCAGAATCTCTGTGACTGGTGAGCTGCTGCTGTGAGGATTTGCTATTTGTTGCTAGAGAGAAGGACTGAGTCCTTTAGGAACTGGCCATACAGGCAGCTAGTAGCCTTATTGTCTGTCTGCAGGCTTGACTGGGACTATTCTTATGTACGCCAATAGTACAAGTGGGCCCCAATGCTAGCCGGCTGAAGAGCTAGGACTAAAGACAGCTGCTACGCAGAGACCTTCACCTACCTTCACCTACTGCTTATCCTAATAGGTACCTCTCAGGGGACATTGCACCATATTCTAGCTATTCTCCCAGAGTAACTATTTATAGTTTTATTATTCAATGCTTATAGTATGTACTCTTTATTGCTGACTCATTGGTTAATCCCAGTCTAATGGTACAGAACTATATTTTAAGTTACTCTGGCATAGTGATTATACTGTTTAGCGGATTATGTCTGAAGCTATCTTCTGTGCGTTAATTTATGCCCAAACCACCATTTATTCTAACCCGTACAAATACATTGAGCTCATTTGCCACCAAACTGTCTTGTGTCTATTTTTTGGTGATAATACACAGCCAATTTAAAGTCATCTATTCTCATGTTCTTATAAAAGCTTCCAGTAACTTTCATTCAACTAGGTGTGTCAGAGGTTGTTCTTGGAATTGAGATGCAGAACAGAGAACCCAAATTACCAAGCGGCTCCTGCAAGGGTAGCGCTACAGGAGGTAACCAAAAGAAGACTTCTCACACAAAGCAACAGGTCCATTTTCATAGCGGTCCTACCAGATGTTTATACTTATCTACTCCAGTTTACTGTCCTTCAGACTTAAGGAGGGCCAGACTGTGGGCATTGAGAGCAAAAACATCAGTGGGAATAAACAGTGCATCTTTGGTGTCCATGGGAGGAATAGCCCCCCTCATTGGTGTCAGTGGGAGGAATTGTGCCCGACTGTTGGTGTGATTGGGCCCCATTGTTGGTGTTATTGTGAGGAATTGTGCCCCATTTTTGGTGTCTTTGGGAGGAATTCTGCTCCTTTATTGGTGTCAGTGATGGGCAATATTCCCCATTGTAGGCATTAGTGGATGAAAATAGTGCCCCAACGGCCAGATAAAAGCAAGCAAAGGGCCAAATCTGGTCCCTGGGCCGCAGTTTGGAGATCCCCGCTATAGAACATAACCCCCATTGTTTTCCTGAGGAAGCCCTTTTTGGGTGAAACATGTTGGGACTTGTTTTTCATACCATTCACCAACACTTCACCGGATACATTGTGTTATATTTGGTGCCAATACATATATTTGTCGGAAATGCATTTTATGTTTCTTTTTATACATTTTGGGGTTTATGTTCAATAATTATAAGAATCTAGCCTATCTAATTATCCATATATTTGTTTAATTGAAAGGGGTGAATTTACCCCATTTTTATGTGCTCATTGAATAAAGCTATTTGATTTTAACATGTGTTTTATGGGTTGTTTTGAGAGCCCAACCACCTTTTACTTGGCAATTCATTTATATAGCATTTGAGGATGTGGTGGTATGCCCTATTATCTTCAGCAAGACAGGAAGGATTGAGTCATATTCTACCATGTGCATGAAAGCTCAAGGTATTTCAATTTGCACAAGCCTGTTGCTTGCCCTGTATGAGCAAATCACAGGTTTGCTTTAAGACGGTATACTGGGGTCATCAAGGGTCCTACATTTTCCTGAAAAGGGCATGTGTACGAGCAAGGATCTCTGTTGAAAGAATTCCATGAATTGTCACTTTAGCTGTCCACCCCTCCAAAACAAGTCTCTACACCACGGAGACCTATCTTTCATATGGCAACAGAAAACGTGAAACTATTCCAAGGCCTCTCTCCTCCTCCCTCCATTGTCTTTTGTGCATGCTTTTAGACACATTATGAAGGCGTGTGCTGTATAGTAATGGTAATTAGAGCTGATGGCACTAAACCAGCCAGGTGGGAAAGAACTGAAAATGAAAATGAATGTGCACAAAGGTACGCTTATTTAAATGAATCTATTTTTGCTGTTAATCAAATCACACAAACATTCCACAGCATGTTATTTCAACAAAGGCTATTGCATTTCTAAGGGCATGTTTTCATATTTATGCCCCATGCTCGAGAACTGCTTCAGCCTACGTGAAAAAGGAGAATTTTATCTCTCTAATACACATTTCTCACTCCGAGCCAAACTAAATAGAAGAAATTTTACAAATCTGCCAAATGGAGCGGTTTGAAACAATGACCGGAGCTCCTCGTCATGCCAGGGATGAGCGTGGAGGAAACAATGTGGACAAACTGTAATGTATCATTAAAAGGGACCATGGGGGTTCTTTAAAAACTTGAAGCCGAAATGTGCAGGTGCAGCATCTATGTGCCACTACGGCTAACCTAACCGTGAACAATGCACGCTGAGATATGGAATTGCATAAATGACTTACTTTTCAAATTCACATTGCCATTGTTGAGTTATAGTTATTGGTGGAACAGAAGCAGTTCTGGTGACTTTTACTTAAAGTGTTAGTTCAGCTTTTCAGAAAGAATGAAACAGTCAACTAACACCGCACACTCTGCCCACTCACCACTCCTTGGTCTCTGCTGTACTTACCTCTGGGAAAGCTGAGCTGCCAGTGCCCACACAGCCGGTGTGGCAGTGCAGGGATTCAATATCCCATTCTTATCCCTCTTTTCTGTGCAGAATTCCTGAGACAGATCAGAATGATTAACTGCGCAGGTGTCGACCAATCAGAATTGTTTTGGTGCATCCCAGAAGCACTTCACAGAGAAGAAGGAGAAGGTGGGGGATTTCAAGTCCAAGGACCTCTGGACCGGCTTCATGGGCACTGACAGCACAGCATCCCCAGTGGTAAGTGCACCAAGGACTGGGGGGTGGGGGAGTGTGCAGTGTTAGCTCACCATTTCATTTTTTCTGATTAGGTGAACTAACATTTTATTTGAATTTTTTACACTTTAGGGCATAGTACACTCTAAAAGCAGTAGTCTCCAAGCAGTGGCCCTGGGGCTGAATGCAGCCCTTTGCCTGCCCTTGGCACACAACTCCTCTCACTAATACGAGACAATATTCTGCCACCTGACACCAACAACGGGGCACAATATCTCCCACTGACACCAAAAATGGGTCATTATTCCTCCCAATGATACCAACGATGGGGCACTGCTCCTCCCCCTAATACCAAATCAGGCGATGTTGACTCCAACTGATGCCAGGAAAATTTTTACTCCCGCTGGCCATAGTTCGTTCCCACTAAAGCACAATAAACAGGCCCTTTGTTTAAAACGTTTGGAGACCTCTGCTCTAAAGCCAAATGTTTGTGGACCTTTGACCATACATATGGCCAAAACAATGCATTCATTTCACAATCACATTAACCCATATGGCCAGAGCTATGTGGACATTCAAATTAGTTCACGTATTCAGTGCATAGCTCTGTTAATGCTACAATGAACAAAGATATTTTAGTTTTCTCAAACTTTTTACCAAGGAGGAACTTTAAAACATTATTCTGGGCTCAGGAAACCCTTGTTAATAATTGCTATTTCTACAGATCACAGTACCTTAATGTGATGGTCACTGACCATCACATTTGTGGTCATTAAGAAGAATCCCCCCATTAGAGATAGCTAAAAGGATCATTGTCAGTGCATACTAAGAAGTTGCTCATTGCTCAAGGAATCCCTGTCAACTTCTGGAGGAACTCCAGGGCTCCACAAATCCCTGGTTTAGAAAGGGCTCTTTTAGACAATTGTGTCCCTCCAACCTTGTGGTAAAAGTTTTGGGAAGACCCTTTTCTGTTCCATCATGACTGTTTGACCAATTTGGTGTGGGTGAACTCTACTGAGCACCTTTGGGATGAATTGGAATGAGCCAGGCCTTCTCCATAAAGACATTGCTTGATGAGTTTGGAGTGGAGAAACTCATGTGCCCTGCAGAGGGCCCTGACCTCAACCCTACTGAACACCTCTGAGATTTTGTGTCAGGTATTTTGAACCAACATCTTTATAAATACATGCTTTGATTAGTTTGGTGTGGAGAAACTCAAGTGTCTTCTAGAGAGCCCTGACCTCAACCCTACTGATCACCTTTGGGATGAATTGGAATGAGCCAGGTATTCCCATCCAACATCTCCATAAAGACATGGTTTGATCAGTTTGGTGTGGAGGAACTTGAGTGTCCTGCACAGACTTCAACGCTACTGAACACCTATGGAATGAATTGCAATGAGCCAGGTCGTCTCATCCAACATCTCCATTAAGACATGGTATAGTGAGGTTGGTTTGGAGAAACTCGAGAGTCCTGCACAGGGCCCTGACCTCAACCCTACTGAACACCTTTGGGATGAATTGGAATGAGCCAGGTCTTCTCCATAAAGACATGGTTTGATGAGTTTGGTGTGGAGGAACTCAAGTGTCCTTCACAGGGCCTTGACCTCAACCCTACTGAACACCTCGGAGATGTCTTGGAATGAGTCAGGTATTTTGAACCAACATGTCCATGTTGTCCAAGACATGGTTCGATCAGTTTGGTGTGAAGAAATTTGAATGCTCTGCAGAGCCCTGACACCTCAACCCTACTAAACACATTTGGGAGGAATTGGAATGAGTCAGGTCTTCTCCATAACATAGTTTGATCAGTTTGGCTCAGAGGAACTTGAGTATCCCGCACAAAACCCTGACCTCAACCCTACTGAACACCTTTAGGATGGGTCTTCTCATCCAAAATCAGTGCCTGACCTAACAAATGTTATATATAGTGGCAAGTGGTCATCACTTTGCGTTCCTGTAACAATGGTCACCAGGACAGATACCAAGGGTAAATCTCCTTAGTGGGGGCACAGACAGCAATAAAAAACATTCATATCATGTGCACAAAGTCCACCGAGAGTGACAAACAGGGTGCTGTGTATAGCTTCCTGAAAACAACATAGCACCCCGACTGAGTACTCCTCTTGAGAGCAAATATCAAAATGCCTTATGGGCAGGAGTCTGGAGGATTGGTTGTTCTCAGGTTTGTGGGAGGGGTGCAGGGTGGTGTGTGCCAGCAGCAAAGATTACACTGAGAATAGTATAATAAGAGCATTCCAACAGCGTATATTCAAACCTGGCGAGTGTGCACAGCCAACTGGAGCCACTTACAAACAGCAGAGGATTGTGGTCTTGAAATGATGCAGCTTCTGCAGCGACAAATGGGAGAGCGGCCTGGCCAGTGCATACCCAAAAGGGAGGCTTCCAAGTGGAGATAGTGTAGTCCCTGCACTTTCCCTACTCCTCAGGAACTTTTCCTTGCCTCTATGCGTTGTCCCTGCCAGATGAAGAACCTGTCCCTACACTAGCCACTCAAAACCCGGGGCCATTCTCTTAGACTATGACTAGACTGGCCCAAGATGGCCGCCGAGGTCACATTTGGCACCAGCGTTCAAACGGACAGCTCTCTCCCTCATGACCACAGGAAGTCATAGAAGAACCAAGATCCTCAAGACTCCCTTCCCCTACTGCAAAGCTGCTTCGGTTAAGTGCCACCTGCAGTGGAAAGAACAGACTGCACCTGCCTGCAGGAAGCTTGTTGTATGCAGACCACCCTAGGTAACACCTATGTGTGATGCTGAGCCTCCATGGTTGAAAGAACTGAAATCCAATGGATGAAAGGGGTGGGATAGGGGCAGTAAGGTTGACGAGGAAAGTGCTAGAATACTAGATGCTGGTGGATGTCTTCCAACCAGGAAATGAGGCAGGTTCTAGCTAACCTGTTGCAGCTTCTAATGTATATTGTGAGAAGCTTACAGTATGCAGTGAAATCAGAGTAAGCAATCCCAGTACAGGAAAGAAGCCGTTACAACTGTGCAAGCCTGAAGGTAAGGCTGGAAATCAGATTTATCCCTTCCCTACACTTTCCAAAAAAAAGGTGATACGTACACTTTGAGCTAGCCACTGTTTTTTAAACACAGACCCCAGCCCCTTCTTCCTCCCGGGGTACACTGCCTACCCCTTGTCTTTTGCACTATCCATGGAATTTAGCACTGCATAGAACAAACCAGGCGTTATGAAGAATCCCTGCTGCGCACAGGTCCACATTTGTATTCACCGTTAGCCGCATAGCGGCTGACTATTTCAGTTGTACGTTTTTTTAACAAAAGTAAAATTATCCTTTAATACTCAGAGCAGACGGCAGATCTATCTCTCAGAATACTGGCGCGTTCCCAACCCAGATACAAAACTAAACTTAAAACTCTAAAAAGAACAAAAAAAAAACAAATGTGCGAGACAACTCTGAAATGAAACTCCATTCCTCCATCCAGCTTGTTTTTGGGGATACAGCTAAATAAAATAAGAAGTGACAACATAATGAGTTGCCGCAGCTTCGGCGGGATAAGCCAGGAGACGGCTTTAGCACCAGTCTAGCGGTAATCAGTCTGCTTTAGGCTCACTTTGCATTTGCAGGTAAATATTGTGCTCCCGCTAACTGGCTCCAGTCAATAATGCATAAGTAAACACGCTTCCTCCGCAGCGGCAGCGATCACCTTGATTGCTCTTTACAACTGGCGCAAAGCAATAAACACTCGGAGTCAGTCAGCAGACTTATTGAAATACGTCAACGGGAGCGAGCAAGAACATGTGTTTAGATCTCATTTTATATCCTCGGAGGGAATATCTTGAACGGCTCCAAAGAAGAAAAAAAAAATTACACTGGCGTTAAATAGACTAGTATCTACAAAAGATGGCACCAGTAAAGTGTGCTAAGCAGATGCTCCACCTATCATTCTTTGGGTGGAAGCAACAATTCATTCAGTTTCAACCTGGAAAAGTGCCCATGACTCACGTTCGACCAGAATGTAGGCAGCTGCAGTCTATTTTCTCCAATGTAGGTAACACTCAACCGCAGCGGCATTGCAGTTGGAGGGGTCGTCAAAAACCAAATATTTACCTAAAACATCACACAATGGTTAGATAATGAACTAAAGTTGATACAAAGCTAATCCCATCATAGGAACCTCAAAGAGTTAGCCAAATTAGCCAACAAACAGAAACAATAGGTGACTCAATGAACAATGGGGATTCACACCATGGGAGAGACCTATTTAACAATAAACACATAACAGTGATTCCACCCTGTGACAGGAGTCACTTTGGACGGGGGCCAGTGGAACCCAGCTTATCTTAGAGGGGTCAGGAAACTCCTGGTTCAGTTCCCCAGGCCCCGCTTATGTGTAAGTCACCCTGTGTCTATTAGGGGCACAGGGTGACCTGAGAAGCCCAGTCTAGTCTGATCTAACCAGGCTCACTACAACGACATTGGACTCAGCATTTCATTTTGCCCCTGAACCAGCCAGGGTGTCTACAATATGTTTAGAACACTGACATTGGACATAAGAGTTTCTTCAAGTATCCTTCCCACTAACAAAGTTGGCTGCATGCCCAGATTTTATGTATAGATGTGTTGATTAGGGATGGGCGAACGGTTCGACCCGAGTATACTTTCGGGCCAAACTTCCATTGTTTGCCTGATCCCCGAATTTAGAACATTATGGGGTGTTTGGCGTGACTTCGGCACCGCTAAACTCCCCATGGTGAGGCTGCCGTTGTTTGAGCTCGGTTTGTTTATTTATAGCGAAGGGCGGAGCCACCCACTGACGTACAGATGACCCCGCCCTTCTGACGTCATGTGACGCAAGAGAGGCGGATCACTCAATTACGTCATTGGGTGGCCCCGCCCTTCACTATAAACTGTCAAAACAAACCGAGCTCAGTCAGCAAGAACCCTCCGATGGAGGAGGAGCTGTTGCTGCTTTTTTCTTTTTTTTCCAGGTCCGTTGCATGCCGTGATTGACGATGGATTACAACGGGGACACTTATTTATTTTTTTTAGTTTTGAATAAAGAACTTGTCCCTAATTGTCTCCTGTGTTTTTTTTTACACTTTTGGTGAAGTAGTAGGGGTGCCAGATACTAATTCATATAGGGGGGGCTGGGATCTGGGGGCCCCCTTATTAGAGAGGGCTTCCAGATTCCCATAAGCCCCCTGCCCACAGACCCCCACAACCACAGCCCAGGGTTGAGGGGAAGAGGCTCTTGTCCCCATCAACCTGAGAACAAGGTGCTTTGGGGTGGGTGGGCGCAGAGCCCCCCCTGCCCCAAAGCGCCCATACTCCCCATGTTGAGGGCATGTAGCCTAGTACGGTTCAGGAGGGGGGTGGCGCTCGCTCGCACCCCCCCCCCCATCCTGGCTGGCCAGGTTGCGTGCTCGGATAAGGGTCTGGTTTGGATTTTAGGGGGGGCCCCACGTCAATTTTTAAAAAAAATTGCCGTGGAGTTCCCCTTAAAATTCATACCAGACCCGAAGGGCCTGGTATGGACTGGGGGGGGGGGGGGGCCTACGCAAATTTTTTCAGTGATTTGTTTGTATATTGCCGGAAGCCGGTAATACTTTACAGCCGCAATTTTAAATGACAATTTTTCCTGTACAAATGTCATTTTGCGGTGGTACCGTTCTACACATCACAGAGGTGCGCCCTTTTACAGGCAGACTAAGGGGAACCCCCCAGGCATATTATTTAAAGGAATATTTCATTTTTATTGTTTCACTTAAAGCATTATTAAAATCACTGCTCCTGAAAAAAACGATCGATTTAAAAACTTTTTTGCATTGTTACATGTCCACTAGGGCAGGACCCCATACACTTTTGGGGGGGATCCGGGGGGGGGGGGGGGG
>BLSH010129786.1:762271-779775 GCA_018402905.1 Glandirana rugosa | reverse complement strand
ACCCACGGGAGCAGGAAGTCCAGGAGGACTAAAAGTTTTGCAGGAAGGTCAGCAGACCGCCGCGGAATCATCGGCTCAGCATAGTTCTGGGTTAAAAGGACTCTGAAGATGACGATTGTGTCACAGGCTGCAATTGAACGAACGCGTTCCTCTCTGCAAGGATCAGCTGTTTCGAGAGCCCTGCATTAAAATGCAAAGAGCTGGATTTTTTTTGACTGACGGGTACAAGGACCTCTTGTAGGTACTCGGTTACCAACAAGCCAGACAGATGCTCCGAGCTATATTCTCTCCTTAACCCACTCAACGCTTCACCAGCAACATGCTGGACTAATGGCTGTTCAGATGATACATAACATTCACTTAACACCTGGGGAGCCATTTTGCAGCTGAATGTGCAGACGTTGGCCGTGACATTGCAGTAACAATGTATTCTATGGAAGGAGGACCTGAAGGACGAGGGCACCCAGCTCTAGGGTGGCAACGTTTTAGTGATCTGGCAGATGTTCAATCGTAGCAGAAAGCAGAGCAATGTCCATTCAGCAGCATGCTGATTATTGGTGCTAGGAACCTGGTGACCTTGGCTAAGGGCTTCTGTGCCAAAACAAGTATAGTCCCAGGAACGCAAATGTAATACACTGCAGATTACCAGTCCTTAGATGTGATGTGTAGAGCATCCCCTAAAGAGCCGCTGATGAATTTAGGCTCCATTTACACTTGTACAACTCCAAAGCCATGCGACTTTGCAGTGCAACTTTGGATAGGAACAACTTGAATGCAACTTTGGCTTTGACCAATTGACTAATGTAGATAAATTTGTTTTTGTCACTCATGGTAGTTGTGTGAGTCTCTGATTGGGTTGGGTTGGGTTATGCCAGGTGGGGCTGGAGGACTCTATCGGGCAGGTCTCTGGTACCTCCCCCTGGTTCAAGAAGCTTGCAGAAGCTTCTAGAAGCTAGTGGACGGAGGCCAGGAGGTCCTGACCTGCATACTTGAGGGAATCTAGCCAATACCCAGGCAGAAGGCCTTGGCAGGGTGGCTGGATCAGCCCTTAAATATGGTGGAGCCTGGCCAGCAGGAGAGTTGGGTGGAAGATGGAGTTAGGAAGCTGTGTTGTGCGACCTGGGTTGAGGGAAGCTCTGCCTCCAGGCTGGGAGCTAAGAAACAAATACTGAGGGATCTCCACTATCCCATGGTCTCAGTTAGGAGACACCCTGGCTTATGAAGAAGGACGTCTACAGCAGGAGGCCTGAACAGTGTTTTTTTCTGAGGCAGCGGGAAAGAGTGAGTACTTCTACATCCCCACGGCCAAAACCGGTTAAAGTTGCCAGACTGGGACTGTGCTAGCAAACTGTGACCCAATCCCAGGGACATTTCACTAAGCAGCCAGGCGGGTTGGTATATTCAAGAAAAGGGTCATAGAGCTCTTGTTAGTGAGATTCTGTTAAAAATTCAAATTTGGGAAACAAGTGTGAATGGAGCCTTAGTCCTACCCCCTCCCCAGTTTGAGCACTCACAGCCAGGCACACAGTATTCTTTTCACTTTTCCACTGGCTCTGGAGGTGTCTTGAGTTTTACTGGAACATAGAACTTGAGAGGAGCATGAGATACCCCAGAGGAATGAAGAACTGGACAACTTGAGGACTCCTTAGCTATCTTGTAGAACTGCTCCAAAAGATCTCTGGGGGATCTTTTACTCACACAGCCACATGATCATCAGTTGCCTCCTTCTGTCATCCACCAGGTTCTTCTCAGTAGGGGAGATACAGGCTCATGCCACCATAGGACAGCTGGACCCTTTCCCCACCAACTTCCTCCAGGCTCCCTCCAGTGAACTTCTCCAGATCCAACTTAATTCCAGGACTTAAGCTTGCAAAATAGGCCCCCTAGCTAGACCTAGCTGGGACTTCCATGTCTTCACAAAGGCTTTCCTAGCACTCCTGCCCCCAGGGTCAGAGCCCGCTGCACAGGAATCTCCTCCAGCAGGACTGGTTCCAAGAACACTGCACTGCTGCCTCAGGCCTTACATAATTTATTGGCTCTACATCCACCTACTGGGCACACTGTCCCAGGGAATGGCTGGGGTTCCATAAATATTCAGGCTGGATGCTCTGTTCTTTCCCCCTATATAATTCTATAATCCTTTGGAATACGGTGGAAAGTAATCAGAGCAGCAGCCTGTGAGACACTGAGCAGCACTAAACAATTAACCCCCTCACTGATTACAGAGGAGCGAGTTAGCAGCCTACACTACACTAGGAGGGTGCTACAGATGGTTGCTTTAGTTTTCTTTTATCAGACCTTATTTTTTGCATTTGTTTTTTACCTCAAGTAATTCTGTCAATGACATACTTCCTGTCCTACGGTGACAACATTACTCCTGCATAGATATAGCACAGTAAGTGTTGTCACCCTGGGGCAGGAAGTATTTCATTGACAGAATCACAGAAGAGCCTGGTGGGTGTTGGCAGGAGGCCACCGACAAAGCAATGCCCCCTCATGTAAAAGCGGTAACAAGAGGAGAGGTGTATGTAGTCCAAATCAGGAGAAAAGGTTAAGGTGACAACACTTCTCCTCCATATTTATAGTACAGTAAGCGTTGTCACCCTAGCCTGCTCTCCTGATTTGGACTATATACACATTGTGATAATATTGCTTGATATTTCAGATCATTGTTCAAGAAGGTACAAGGACAGGACCACCAGGTATTTTCAGTACTTGCAGACTGAAGGCCCCTTCCACACTCCGCGTAGTGGGAACTCGCGTTCCCTCTCGAGATTTTGTGTGGGCAGTTTTCACGGGATTCATGCGTGTCATGCATAGGGCAGCCCATGCACTTCAGTGGGGTGCCCCATTCGCGTTTGTCGCCCAAGAGAAGCTCCTGCTCCATTTTTGGCACCAAGCTTTACGTGTTTTATAAAGTCACGTTTTGCTGTGATTGAAGCCTGATTCTGTGGCACGCTGCACGCCGATCGCAACAAAAACGCACCGCGCGCAGCATTACAGCGGCTGCCGGAGAAAAATGGAGGGGATCAGCTCTTCTATGTACCACCCTGCCACCCCTCCTATCCATCTCCTGCTGTGATTGAGCCCCTGTGCGTTCCCCTGCCACCCCTCATTCCCTGCAGTGCTGCTGGGTTTCCCCCCTCCCTCTCCCACCGCTGCTGCGGGGGAAACTGTCAGCATGGAGAGCAGGGAAAGGGCCGGTAAATGTATAATTTACCGACCCTCTCCTTGTCTATGGTACCGATCACTGACTCTGTCCATCCATGACTGAAGCATAGCAAATTGTGTCTGCTACGCTTCAGTTTGTGAATGAATAAGAAGCCTCTGTACAGAGCTATTCCTGTCCATTCATTCTGTGCAGCTGAGGCTTTCTCAATCAGGGTTCTGTGGATCCCTAGGGTTCCTCCAGAGGTTGCTAGGGGTTCCTTGAGCAATGGTCAATTTCTACCTCTCAGATAAATTCCCAATGACACCATTGATCTTTTTAGCGATCTGTAAGGGGGGTAATTCTTCCCAATGACCACAAGTGTAAGGAGCATTCTTCCCATTGACCATCACACTAATGTATCATGAGTTGTAGACTTTTAATTTTTAGCAGGGGTTCCCCGAGACCGGAGAATTATTTCAAGGGTTCCTCGGTGTTGAAAAAGGTTGAGAAAGGCTGCTGCAGAGATAGTGATTGAGTTCTGTGTCCTCAATCTCCTTACTCTGTCTCAAAGGTGAAACATCAGAAATCTGTTTAGACTCCTGATATATCACTAAACCCCCCCAAAGGGGCAACTAAAAAAATTGTAAAAAAAAAAAAAAAAAATTGTAAAATAAATAAATGAAATAAAATAAAATGGTAAAAAATAATTAAAAAATTATAAAAAAACACAACTGTAAAATTAAGGTGCTGTAAAATAAAATTTGTAATTTGTTTTACATTTGCGTTGTTTATATGCACCTTAAAAGTCACACAACTACCCTATTTAATGTATCTTGTGAAAAATAAATACATAGATAAATAAAATGGTGAAATTTTTTTTTTAAAAATAATAAAAAATACAATTGTAAAAATAAATAAATAAAATAAAATGGTAAAAAAAATAATAAAAAATACAATTGTAAACATAAATAAATCAATAAATAAAATGAAATGGTAAAAAATATAATTGTAAGAGTAAATCAATAAAAAAATGAAATAGTAAAAAAAGAAAATAACAATAATAAAAAAAAACTACTGACACCAGTGGCGGAACAAAGGTGCAAAGGTCATATTTGCTGCAAACCCTATGGGATTGGTGTGCATGCTGCCAAAGGTATTTAAGAGGTCCCTGCTGAACTGACAGGGCCCAGGACAGAAGGGCCAGCTCTACTGCACCCCCCCCCATTGGCGGCATTGGGTACACATGGCAAAATGTATATCACATCACGTTTGGCAAGAGGTACCGCCACCAACAGGGCCGGCTCTACCTCTAGGCGGATTAGGCGGCTGCCTGGGGCGCCCAGCCACTGTTGATCCATCACTGCTGTGCATTGATGGCTAGCAGCACATCAGGGTGGTAAAATAAGGTGGGTCCGGAGGCAGAGGTGCGGGCCTATGGACCATGGCTAAAGAAATAGGTAGAGAGGTGCTGCAAAAATCTCCACCTTCGCCACCTCCATCGTATACATGGACAGGGCAAAGGAGGTGGAGTCATGGGCAGAGCCAAAATGGGAGGCGGCAAAATGAGGTTTCGCCTAGGGTGTTGAAAATCCTTGCACCAGCCCTGGCCACCAAACATGACCCATTCAATTGAATGGGACCAGACCACAACCATGCCACAACCGCATCTCTTGCACTAGGTTTCTGCATGGTGCAGCAGGCTTTCAATGGTTAAAACAGGTGTCCAGGAGGTGTCATGTCACCTCCAAGTAATCCATTGGGATTGTTTTTCAGAGGGCAATGCATGTGTAAATGAGACCTTAAGGCAGTGGTTCTCAACTCCGGTCCTCGGGATCCACCAACAGGCCAGATTTTAAGTATTACCTTGGGGAGATGCAGACTAGAATACTGCAATCACTGAGCAGCAAATGATATCACCTGTGATGTATTTCAGTTATCCTGCAAACCTGGCCTGTTAGTGGGTCCCGAGGACAGGAGTTGAGAACCACTGCCTTAAAGAGATAACACATGGGGAAATGTGCATGCATAGCAAAGATGACCTGCAAATTCCTTATTTTTCCAAGACACACGTTTACCTATTGAAGGTTCCTTGTTTGATGGAAGCGCCTCACGTTGCCTTTTAATTTTAAACTGATTTCAAGGCACCAGGATCTGTACAAACAGAACAGCGACAGACTGTTGTCGCTCTCCAGCTGAGGCGGGTAGAACGGCGCTCACACCTGCGACCGCCATATCATCCTGCCAGGTCACAGCTGTGACGCTCCCTTTACAAGATCTGCTCATGAATAATGAAGAGCCACACTTGACCGTGCAAACAGGACAAACCTCCGTCACAGATGATGAAAGCGAGCTCCAAGGGGGGAAGGAGCGTGGAGGCAGGTTAGCACTTGTCATCTCTAGCTGGGTACGGCGGTGCCAAGCGCTCCCCGGGATTCAGGCGACAGAAGGGCAGGCCGCCGCATTAGATTTCCCAGGGGAGGAGCAACGTGTCGCGCAAAATTGCTTGAGCCAAAAGATGTGACTGGAACTAATTGAAATGGAAGATCAGAGAGGCTGGCGAGGCGCGACTCCGTTCTGTTAACTGTTGCCAGTGCCATCTCCCGCCTGGGCCAACACCTGCATGCATTGGCGAAGCCATTTTGTGCACTGAAGAAGTTTTCAATAAAATGCAAACTTTGCTTATAAAATACTCAAATCACTGACCACCATCATTTTCATAGGATTAGAATACAATTGCAGTTTGGCCAGGGACCAGTCACATGATTGAGGTCCAAGATGGTCATTTTGTGGTCTTGGCTCAACAATCATCATACAGTACAAGAGATCCAAGAGATCTTATACAAATTAACCCAAAGGTTTGTATCTGGGAGCATTATTTGCCCTTATATGGGGTGCCAACATCCCTCATACCTGGTATTAAATAAAAAAATCAAGCCTAGATGGGACTTTTTACGTTCTGTAAATAACACAAGGTTCTGGTCCCCATAATTAGCTACGGTGACCAGAACCATAAAATGGGTGCTATGGTGACAAGATGGAAGGCTCCATTGTGGTAGATGTCCGAAGAATGCAATATGACCACAATATTCAAAAATCCAGACAGGACCCTTTCTCGTCACCCACAGAACACAACATTTAAAGACCACTACTGACCTCTTGTATGGTCACTGCTGTCTGTGGAAGGGGCCCTTAGTGGCCCCTAATGCATTTTTTTCCTCCATGGGTACCAGATAAATGTCCTGTTTGTATTTTTCAATATAGTGTGCTGACGATATTGCATTCTTTGGATGTCTACATCATGGAACCATCCATCTGGTCACCATAGCACCCACTTTATGGATATAGTCATCATAGCTTACTAAAGTGACCAGAAGTTTGTGTTATATACACAAGTCTCATATAGGCTTGTTTTTCTATTGGATACAAACTATGAGGTATGTTGGTACCCCATATAAGGGCAAATAACCTTCTCAATTACAAACCGTTGGGTTAATTTCTATAAGGCTTGAAAGAGGTCATTGTGTCACACAGTGGTGTAGATAAGGAGGGAAATGGGGGGCCCAGAACCATCCTAGAGCATCAGTGGTGCCATAGCAAGCACTGAACCTAGGTTGCGCGCTTGAATAGCTGCCACTGCCGCTGGTGCCACCTAATACAATTTTGGTTAAATATACAATTTTGGGTAATGATACAATTTTAGGTAAAGATACAATTTTGGGTAAAGATACAATTTTGGGTAATGATACCATTTTGGGTAAAGACACAATTTTGAGGGAATGATACAAATTTAGGTAAAGATACAATTTTAGGTAAAGATACAATTTTGGGTAAAGATGCAATTTTGGGTAAAGTTACAATTTTGGATAATGATACAATTTTAGGTAAGGATACCATTTATGTAATTATACAGTTTTGGGTAATGATACAATTTTAAGTATAGATACAATTTTGGGTAAAGATACAATTTTAGGTATACAGTTTGGGGTAATGATATCATATTGGGTAAAGACACACTTGTGGGTAAAATACAATTTTGGGTAATGATACAATTTTAGGTTAAGATACAATTTTGGGTAAATATACAATTTTGGCTAATGATACAATTTTGGGTAATGATACAATTTTAGGTAAAGATACAATTTTGGGTAATGATACAATTTTAGGTAAAGATACAATTTTGGGTAAAGATACAATTTTGGGTAATGATACAATTTTGGGTAAATATACAATTTTGGGTAATGATACAATTTTGGGAAATGATACAATTTTAGGTAAAGATACAATTTTGGGAAATGATACAATTTTAGGTAAAGATACAATTTTAGGTAAAGATACAGTTTTGGGTAATGATACCATTTTGGGTAAAGACTAGTGTTGAGCGGACCCGGACTATAAAGTTCGGGTCCATACCAAACTTTGGGGTGTCCGGGACCCGGACCCGAACACGGACATTTCAAAAAACGTTCGGGTTCGGGTTCTGGGTTCTGGTAGTTGATCACGCATATTGAATAGCTGCAGGGCAGCCAATCAACAAGCGTTTCACTGGTTTGCCCTTAGAAGCCATCACAGCCATGCCTACTAATGGCATGGCTGTGATTGGCCGGTGCATCATGTGACCCAGCCTCTTTATAAGCTGGAGTCACTTGATGCTGCAGTCACATGCTCTCTGAGACTCTGAATAGTATAGGGAGAGGAAGCTGCCAGCGTTTTTGTGAGGGACAGATTGCAGACATTTTAACATCTGATCCTGCATCCTGAGATTACTACTACTGTTGCTCTGAGGGACAGATTGCAGAAATTTGAGATTTCACATACTGCTGGCTTGAGTGACAGATTGCAGATCAAACTCTGCATAACACAACGATCGCTACAATCGTACACAACGATCAGATTGTGGGAGTAATTTGAGATTTCACATACTGCTGCTTTGAGTGACAGATTGCAGATCAAACCCTGCATTACACAACGATCTGACTGCACTAGGTAGAGGCTTCTGCTTAAAGGGACAGATTATTGTTCAAAAATCATTGCCTACTCCTATAGGGACAGGTTCCAGCTGTTGCTATAAGTGACACATTATTGTTCAAAAATCATCTCCTAGTTCTAAAGGGAGAGCTTCCAGCTGTTGCTTAGAGGGACAGATTATTGTTCAAAAATCATTGCCTACTCCTATAGGGCCAGTTCCAGCTGTTCCTGCAAGTGACAGATTATTGTTCAAAAATCATCTACTAGTTCTAAAGGGAGAGCTTCCAGCTGTTAGTGTGAGCGGTGCATTTCTTGCACCAAAATAAAAAGTCTGTCTACGTTGGTGTTTTAAAAAAAAAAAGGTATTAATTGATATTAATAAATACTTACATAGGGCTACATAGTACATTTGCGGGCACAATGAGGAGAGCAAATAAGGGACGTGGTCATGGTGCTGCTGGTGATGCTGGTGCTGCTGGTGTTGGTGAACCTCCTGTTGGAAGGAGAGGACATGGTCGAGGTGTGCCAGCTACACGCACAAGGGAAACACCATCCTCAGGTAGCCAACAGAACCTTCACCGGTATATGGTAGGCCCGTGCCCCTCAATGATTGGTGAGGCCAGAACAAGTACAGGCGATAGTAGATTGCCCCATGGAAGCTTACAGCTGTCCATCTCCCAAAGTCTGGAGAGAAAGAGGAAGTACCCCCCTACCCACCCGCGATCCCTGGCCCTGAATGCCAGCATTTAAAAATTCCTGGGCCTTTGAAATGCTGTCATTCTGTCTGGTGGACACGGACAGTTTCAAAAACCTGATGGCGGTGGCTGTCCCACAGTACGTGGTTCCCAGACGCCACTACTTTTCCAGGCGAGCCATCCCTTCCCTGCACAAACAAGTCGGGGACAAGATCAAGTGTGCACTGCGCAATGCCATCTGTGGCAAGGTCCACATAACCACTGATACATGGACCAGTAAGCACGGGCAGGGACGCTACATCTCGCTAACTGCACACTGGGCAAATGTAGTGGCGGGTGGGCCTGAGCCGGCTAGCCATTTGGTGCATGTCTTTCCACCACCGAGGATTGCAGGGCATTTCTCCTCCTCTACCACCTACTCATCCGCTCAGCGTAACACCTTCACCACCAACATCAGCACATCCAGGGGGAAACGGCAGCAGGCTGTTTTAAAACTGATATGTTTGGGGATAAACCCCACACTGCGCAGGAGCTGTGGATGGGCATTGAACAACAGACCAATGAGTGGTTGTTGCCACTGAGTCTCAAGCCCAGCCTGGTGGTGTGTGACAGTGGGCGAAATCTGATAGCGGCTCTGGGCCGAGCCGGTTTGACGCACATCCCTTGCCTGGCGCATGTGCTGAATTTGGTGGTACAGAATTTTCTAAAAACTACCCGTATATGTCAGAGCTGCTGCATAAAGTGCGGGCCGCCTGTGCGCACTTTCGGAGTTCTCACCTTGCTGCTGCTCGCCTGTCTGTGCTGCAGCGGAACTTCAGCCTTCCCGCTCACCACCTCATATGCGACGTGCCCACAAGTTGGAATTCCACCTTGCACATGCTGGAGAGACTGTGCGAGCAGCAGCAGACAATAGTGGAGTTTCAGCTGCAGCACGCACGGGTCAGTCACTCTGCGGAACAGCAACACTTCACCACCAACGAGTGGGCCTCCATGCGAGACCTGTGTAGCGTATTGCGGTGTTTTGAGTACTCCACCATGTCTCCTTGAAAAAACACTTAGGGCCATGATGGAAGAGGATGTGGCACAGGAGGATGAGGAGGAGGAGGAGGAAGAGGGGTCATTTCCACGGTTATCAGGCCAGTCATTCGCAAGTGGCTCAGAGGGTGGGTTCCTGCACCAGCATAGGCCAGGTCAAAAATATTCAAGCCAGGGTACAGTTCTGGAGGACGAGGAGGACAAGGAAGATGAGGAGGAGGAGGAATCGAAGCAGGGTGGCACCCAACGGAGCTCGTGGGAATTACTGGAGCGTGGCTGGGGGGATACAGAGGACACAGATGATATACCTCCCACAGAGGACAGCTTGTCTTTGCCTCTGGGCAGCCTGGCACACATGGCCGACCAAATGCTGCAGTGCCTGCGCAACAACAGCCGAGTTGCCCACATTGTAAATTCTACTGATTACTGGGTGGCCACCCTGCTGGATCCCCGTTACAAGGACAACGTGCCGTCCTTAACCCCCTCACTGGAGCGTGAGAGGAAGATGCGCGACTACAAGTGCACACTGGTAGAGGCGCTGCTGAGGGCCGGACTCACACAGCCATTCGTATACTTGTTTTTTTTAATAGGCCTCAATATTTTGGGGGCTACCCCAATTATAAACAAACAAACAAAAAAAAAAAACAGTATTGGCTACCTCCTTCTCCTCCTCGACCACCGCCACTTCCACCTACACTGCCACGGTCACGGCCTAGTCAACCTCTAGGCTCCTACTCCACATCCACCCCCCCTTCCCATTTATTTTTATTTGATTTTAATTTATTTTCCCTATCCCCATTTTTTTGTGGGGCACTTGCCCTACTCTTACCCCCATTTTACTTCCTTTTGCAGCCCTCTAGCCCTTGCCAGGACTTTGTTACAGCCATTTTTGTGCCTAAAAGTTTGGGTCCCCATTGACTTCAATGGTGTTCGGGGTCCGGGATAAAGTTCGGGCAACGTTCGGTGCCGAACCCAGACTTTTTTCCAAAGTTTGTTCGGACCCGCAGAACCCGAACGTCCAGGTGTTTGCTCAACTCTAGTAAAGACACAATTTTGGGGTAATGATACCTTTTTCGGTAAAGATGCAATTTTGGGTAAAGTTACAATTTTGTGTAATGATACCATTTTGGGTAAAGCCACAATTTTGGGGTAATGATACAATTTTGGGCAATGATACAATTTTAGGTAAAGATACAATTTTGGGTAATTATACAATTTTGGGTAATGATGCAATTTTGGGTAATGATACAATTTTAGGTAAAGATACAATTTTGGGTAACGATACAATTTTGGGTAATTATACAATTTTGGGTAATGATACCATTTTGGGTAATGATACAATTTTGGGTAATGATGCAATTTTAGGTAAAGATACAATTTTAGGTGAAGATACAATTTTGGGTAATGATACCATTTTGGGTAAAGACATAATTTTGGGGTAATGATACAATTTTTGGTAATGATACAATTTTGGGTAATAACGCAATTTTAGGTAAAGATACAATTTTGGGTAATAATGCAATTTTAGGTAAAGATACAATTTATGTAATTATACAATTTTGGGTAAAGATGCAATTTTAGGTATACAATTTGGGGTAATGATACAATTTTGGGTAAAGATACAATTTTGGGTAATGATACAATTTTTCAGTATAGATACAATTTTGGGTAAAGATACAATTTTGGGTAATGATACAATTTTAGGTAAATATACAATTTTAGGTAAAGATACAGTTTTGGGTAATGATACAATTTTGGGTAATGATACCATTTTGGGTAAAGACACAATTTTGGGGTAATGATACCTTTTTAGGTAAAGATGCAATTATGGGTAAAGTTACAATTTTGTGTAATGATACCATTTTGGGTAAAGACACAATTCTGGGGTAATGATACAATTTTGGGCAATGATACAATTTTAGGTAAAGATACAATTTTGGGTAATGATACCATTTTGGGTAATGATACACTTTTGGGTAATGATACACTTTTGGGTAAAGACACAGTTTTGGGGTAATAATACAATTTTGAGTAAAGATACAGTTTTGGGTAATGATCCATTTTTGGGCAATGATACAATTTTGGGTAAAGACACAGCTTTGGGGTAATAATACAATTTTGGGTAAAGGTCCAGTTTTGGGTAATGATACATTTTTGGGTAATGATACCATTTTGGGCAATGATACCATTTTAGGTAAGGATACAATTTTAGACAAAGATACCATTTTGGGTAAAGATACAATTTTGGGTAAAGATACAATTTTGGGTAACGATACAAGTTGGGGTAAAGATAACATTTTGAGCAATGATACAATTTAAATCCAACTATCTCTTCTAGTTGAGATGTACATTTCTACCCTGAAATTATTGTTATAAGCGCCTTAAGAAACATAAAACTTTGCCGCGACTATAATGCGGTTTTGTGTTGTCAATATTTTTTTCTTTATGTGGCTGTTAGATCAAAACCAGTGACAGGCGCCGCATTGCTTATAAAACAAACTCACCTAGGCCATCCTCATTTGCATCTGAAAATTGATTTTAGCCACTTTGGGGATTTAGGACAGCCTTCCTCTTGTTTTATTTTCGCGAAGCTGCAACCTCACGGCGCGATAAAAAAATAATGACAAGCTCGCGAATGCCGGGAAACCGAGCCGGATTGTGTCATTTGGGCAAAAAAACCCGAGCTGTGCTCTCTTCATAATAAGCAACGTATCGGCAATCAACTTTAGGAAATGATCTTGATAAGTGAACCTGTTGATCTAGAGAGAGTCCCGTAATTCCTTTATAAATAATTTCATACAATTATGATGAGAGCCGGTGATACAATGACTACAGGGCACACCGTTTTTTTCTTTCTTCTACCAAACAAAGAGCCAAACTAAATCATTGCTTTTTTGTGTTTTATAATAGGTTCTAAAACTCACTTTGTTTGCTGTGAGATTGGCAGTTACTGCAACTGTGCTGAAATCATAAAATCCGATCCATGTTCCTTAACCCCTTACCACCCACCCTCCTGAGATTAACCTCTTGCCAACTGAATAACCCATTTATGCAGCAGCAAGAGAGGTGGACTTTAACTGCATATATGCATCCACATCGGCCTGAGAGCCCGCTCACAGCACATGGACCAAGCTGTGATTGACAGCTCTTGGTCCAAGCTTCTCATCAAGAGCAAGCAGGATGGGCTCCTGCGAGAGCCAATGTCAGCCTGTCTGTATTCAATGCTTCTGCGTCGCTTGCCCAGATGAAGCATGTCTTCTCCGCTGTTATAGCAAAGCACCAGTAGAATAGTGAACCAGGTGTGCCAACAGCATCTGTTTTGAGGAGCGGAAGGCGGTCTTGCCAGTTTGTACCCAAGTGGGGAGACCAAGTAGAAGAAATTAGCTGCACACCAACATCTGTCCAATCAGGTTTATTGAAAGACTGCCACCAGGACTATGACAACGGACCAAGGGGTGACAACGTTTCACACAATAAATTGTGCTTCTTCAAAGAAGCACAATGTATGTGTGAAACGTCATCACCCCTGGTGGCAGTCTTTCAATAAACCTGTTGGACAGATGTTGGTGTGCAGCTAATTTTTTCTACTTGATCTACATGTTCATGGTTGCGAGCTAGCACCCAGCCCTTCCTTTCTGGTGGATTATCCATACTCACCTGGAGCAGCGACCCATTTCATTGTCCCACGTGGGGAGGCTTCCAGGTAGGATGGTGTGTCCCTGCACTTTCATTACTGCTCTGGATCCTTTCCCTGATGCTAACCATTGATCCCTGACAGGCAGAAGACCTGTCCCCACTCTAGCCACAGGCAAAATGCGTGCCAAGCCTGGGAGCCAGGGTCTTAAGTAGAATTTGCCTGACCCAAGATGGCCACCAAAGTAACACGGGGCACCAACATCCAATTGGATGGCTGCCCCCTGTGATCCAGTAAACCATAAAGGAACCAGGCTCCTCTTGACTCCCTTTCCCTCTGCAATGCAGCTGCCATTGAGCGCCACCTGCAGTGGAGAAAATAGACTGCCTAAAACTTGATCAAACTATATGGTTTGTTTCACGTCCACAACACACATAAATAATTGTTTTTCTGCTACAGGTCCAAAAGCAGATGAGGATTTAACCTATCATCCAAAACCAAACAGTAGATCCTCATAAATTGCTCTCACAGAAGATACACTATATTTCCAAAAGTATTGGGACACCTGCCTTTACGCACACATGAATATTATTGGCATCCCAGTCTTAGTCCTTAGGGTCCAATATTGAGTTCGCTCACCCTTTGCAGCTTTAGCAGCTTCAACTCTTCTGGGAAGGCTTCAATGGGGTGTAGTGGACCCTGAGGACAATGAAAAGCAGGGAAAGTCTCTGGGCGATATTGAGGGAACTATGGAGTACAGACTTCAGGGCATTGTTGCAAATTCATCCTCCATTGGGCCTACATCCCATTCCCATTTGTCCTTGGCTGTGTAGGGGTGGCCTTCTAAGTAAGAGGGCAAGAGCATGCTGTAGCAGATAGTAATGAAGCCTTTTGTGTCCAATATCAATTGGACATACCTGAACACGGCGTGGGAGACAAAGTCCAGTCTGTAGCTGAACCCTGGGCACAAATTGCACGGCGGAGTTGGAGGTATTGAAATCTCATTGTGGCAGGGATGCAGAAGGCGATACTTAAATCTTCAAAAGTTCTTGTGGGAAGGCCGTCCACAAGGTTTAGGAGTGTCTATGGAAATGTTTGACCATTCTTCCAGAAGCGCATTTGTGAGGTCAGGCACTGATGTTGGATGAGAAGGTCTGGTTTGCAGTCTCCGCTCTAATTAATCCCAAAGGTGTTCTGTTTGGTTGAGGCCAGTCAAGTTCCTCCACCCCAAACTCGCTCATCCATGTCTTTATGGACCTTGCTTTGTGCAGTGGTGCGCAGTCATGTTGGAACAGGAAGGGGCCATCCCCAAACTCTTCCCACAAAGTTGGGAGCATGAAATTGTCCAAAATGTCTTGGTATGCTGACACCTTAAGCACTCCCTTAACTGGAACTAAGGGGCCAAGCCCAACCCCTGAAAAATAACCCCGCACCATAATCCCCCTCTCCAGCCAATCATTTGGACCAGTGCTCAAAAGCAAGGTCCATAAAGACATGGATGAGCGAGTTTGGGGTGGAGGAACTTGACTGGCCTGGACAGAGTCCTGACCTCAACCCGATAGAACACCTTTGGGATTAATTTGAGTGAAGGCTGCAAGCCAGGCCTTCTCGTCCAACATCAGTGCCTGACCTCACAAATGCTCTTCTGGAAGAATGGTCATACATTCCCATAGAGTGTGGGCCAACTCAATATTGAACCCTACGGACTAAGACTGAAACGTCATTAAAGTTCATGTGCGTGTAAAGGCAGGTGTCCCAATACTTTTGGCAATATAGTGTATTTACTACCGAAACTGAACTTTGTCTGGAGTTGTCTTATGTAGAAAAAAAAAAGTGAAAGAAAATGAAAGTTCTAAACACAATGGGATGTTTGGAGGTGGTAATTTAATTTGCTGTGTGTGTTTTTGTTGTTCACTTGGTGTAACAGGCAATTGTTAAAATGTACCACTTAATGTCAATCAAGCAGCACGACTCATCAATCGAGTGTCCTTAACTGTCATATGGAGATTGATAATAATGAGGCGTTATGGTGTGGAGATGAGCGCTGAATTCATCGCAATGTTTATTCAAGCAAAAGGAACACTGATTGCGGGCTTCATCAGACAGCACCGTCTGGGCAAACTTGCTTTGTAAATAACTTTGATTGTCCTTCGAGTAAGCAAAGCAGTTTGCTGTAAAATGGTTATGTCTTACTGAGAAAGAGGCATGGCTGTCCGTAACTACCGATACCACATCTCGGCTTTCAGGTTTTAGCTACACTGCCAACTACTGGTAATATCTGGTATTGCAGCACAAGCATGTGAACTGTCGTACTGGAGTCTACTAAGCATGCCCATGCAGTACAAAGCAACAGTTATGCTTTAATGCCCCTCACTTTTTTTTAGGTCCTCTATCATTGCATTCCCCCATGTGACTGACTGCATGTGACAGAGAAGGGGCTTGGTGATTGATCCAGCACTATTACATATAAGGGGTATAAGAGTATTCAGCCTTGTGTATGCTCTTGAGCTTATATGCCAGAATGCCTGTGTACAGGACTGCCCCGTGCCCTACTGCCAACTAGGCCCACTCCCTTATCTGGACAGCGGTCTCCTGAGTAGAGAACAACATGTCTCCTGGATGGAGCTCATCTGTCCCCTCAATGGAGCCTTGAGGTATGGCCATGCACACATCTCCACACACACAGCTTTTTGGTGTCCACTAAGACCTGGACACCGGATTCGATGCTTCATCCCTTCCAATACTCTTTGAAGCTTCCAAACGCCAGACCCCGACCTGGGTATTACAAAACGCTGAGGCCTCATACACATGGACATTTTTTGACGCCGGCGTTTTTTGCAACTCTCCATGTTAGTCATTGGCCCCATAAAAACGCAGACGTTTTTGAGCTCTAACTAGAACCCACGGCCAGCGCGTTTTGAGTCTGTAACGTTTTGGCGGTTTTTGACGCAGACTCTGCAAAGCGCTCACTTACGCCGTACCGCCGTTAACCGGCATTTTTTGACGCCAATGTTTTTAGGTTGAAAAATAGCAGGGGGCTGATTTTTTTAAAAAAAAACGCCTATTGACACCGACGTTCAATAACGCTCACTAACGCCGATGCATAACGCCGAAAAAACTGATTTTTTCCATGACGTCGGCCCCGACATTTTGTTTATTTTTTATGATGCGCATGCAAGACCAACTTTCCCCGCTCAGTACAGACACTCTGGAGCCCCTCACTCTGCATTCCTGGGAACAATGCTTTGTTTTTGCCAACTGGTACACAGTGGCTTTGCCTCCTACTGTCACATAGCATACATACATTCATGCAATGGGGCGGTATGCGGGACCTGTCGCTCCATTCGACTCCATTCACGATATGGCGTTCCGGATCGCGGAATCGCATCGATACTGCCCATGATCCCGAATTGCCACAAATCGAGGGGCACACTTGCAATCCCCATTACTTTTCGCGGCGTGATTTTGCCACAATTGTCGCTCTACGGATCGCGGTAAAATCACGCAAACAGAATTGCGGGACGCCTGTCGCCCAAAAGAAGTTCCAGAACTTCTTTTAGGCGACAGGCGTCCCGCGATTCTGTTTGCATTATTTTACTGCGATTTGGGCTCCATCAAAAGTAACAGGGATCGCAAGGGCGTCATGTAATTTGCGGTGATTCTGCCGTGATCCGTGGCCCTTTGAGGGAAACCATAATGCCGATGTGTCCTGCGATGAACTTGAGTCTGACACCCCTGTATAGACTGTTCATTGGAGCCAGAGTGTATGGACCATTGCTTGGGTGGTTGGTGGTATTTATGCTGTTTAGGGGAGAACCAGTTAAGACTTCCAGCCCCTACGGTGTTAGCACTACATATATTTTTATGTTTGCTTCCTGTTTACTGCCTTGCAGAGGGAAGTCCAGCTCTTGAAGCCAATCAGAGCTTCCTAGCGCTGCACATGCCATCAATGCCATCAATTGCCCTCATCTTCTTCAAACTACCTCGGGTTTAGCGTCATTTTATTACGTTTGTCTTAGCGCCC
>BLSH010129786.1:713440-731863 GCA_018402905.1 Glandirana rugosa | reverse complement strand
TTGTCTCTGCTCCCACCTTCTCTCAGCAGTCGGTAGCATAGAGGAGGACAGAAGTCCTCCTACGGATCCTGCGCCTCTCTGTGTAGCTGCAGCACCCCTTCGTCTCTGCCTCCCCTGGTCTCAGCATTCAGAAAACTCCAGCAGCTGACTCTAATGCTCCTCTGGTCCTCCTCCAGACCCTGCACTTTCTGCTTCCCAACTCCACTCCCAGATTTTTCTCAGCAGCAGTAGAAGGTAAGGGGGGTGCACTGTCATATAAGGAAGGGTGGGGGACTCTTGACTTCTGATGGTGGGGGGGGGGGGCTCTTGACATCTGATGTAAGGGGTGCTCTGGACATCTGTTTATAATTACTGAGAATAATACATTCACCATGGCAGAACCATGAGGAGTCTCCAATAAAATTTATTTTGGATGATTCCAGCGGTGTGTGACCTTCCTTTTCATCGTCTGCTACGTGGTAATGCAGTACCACGCACCCCAACTGTTGGTCCATGGAGGGCGCTCCGCATATAAACATGGGCCAAACTCTGCAGCTGCAGTTGAACTGTTTAATCTCAAACTAATGTTTGTATCAATTTTCACATATCATGGATCCATAAAAAAAAAAAAAAAATCTGCATTATCCAGAGTGTCACAGCTCAGCTAATGTTCATAATCACCGCATAGAGTGCAAAGTGATCATTAAAATAGTTATTCAACATACAGCTCAGTAATTGAGAACGCCTTTCAGTTCCAATGCCGTACAATTATATATAATATATCTGCAGAGCCGTAATATCAGTTTCTAATGTTGGGTTATGTCACCAATGGTGTCACTCATGGCGTCATTCACCCAAATTAGATGAAGTGTGTACTCCGAGCAAGGAGCCGGAAAGGTTGCAGGCAGCCGATCCATTAATTATCTAGAATTATCTCCTTGCTTGTAAGCTCTTTCTCTTTCTTATTAGAGCCAAAACAACCAAGCAGCTGTACTTACCATAATGGTACATAAGTAGGCAAGATCGGAACGGACAGCAGCAAGCCTCCTCATTAAGCTATGATAATGTTTCCCCTATTCTATCTCCATCTTTCGCCCACCTTTGGACATCTGTGGCTAAATTCAGCAAAAAAACGGTAACTGTTGCGAGGAAAGTTGAACAAAGTCAGAAGACTCTCTACAGCTACCAGTCAAAGACAGGTATCCTCTTCCCCCTCCCCCCAAAAAGTGCCAACTGAGGGGGGTAGGAATCCGATCAGCAGAAGTTCCAAATGTGAACTCCGCTTTAAGCCATGTGTCTGCACTTCCTGTTTGCCGGATCATTGTGCTGTCCTCAGCAGATATCTTGCTCTGTTGTGTATCTGCAGCTGTCTATATCCACTACCACTCGTTGCTGACCTTTGGTTTGTTCCTTGACTACACTTCTGCTTGATCCCAACCTGCAACCATTTGTTACCAACATTTGGCTTGTTTACTGACTACTATTTTGCTTGATTTCTACCTGCTATAATTGCTACTGGGCCCCGGCTTGCTCACCTCCTGGTGGGGCGATCCTGAGGACCGAGACCTGCTACTAACATGCAGCAAAAACCATCTCTGCCTTCAGGCGCTCTGGTGAATACCGGCTAGTGCTTAGACCCGGCACCTTGTGTGAACCCACATCATCTGCTGGGGTGCTAGTTGGTGGGAGCTTCTCTGCTTGCTGCTATAGCTTCTAATCTCCGAGCCTGACCGTGTCACCTAAATAGGAGGACTCAGTTTTATGTGTTGCTTGAGTTACTGAGCTCTGTAAATAACAAGCATTTTTACAATAAAGCCATGTCAAAAAGAGAAAAGCTATCTCTCTCTCTATTGAGTTCAGTGGTTTTCAGTGAAGGGTACAGTCAATACAAAGACAATTTAGACGTTTCTGTGCTTCCAATCTTGTGGCTACAATTTGGGCAAGACCCTTTTCTGTTCCAGCATGACTGTGCCTCGTGTACAAAGCCAGTTCCATAAAGACATGGTTTGATGAGTTTGGTGTGGAGGAACTCAAGTGGCCTGCACAAATCGCTAACCTCAACCCTACTGAACACCTTTGGGATAGATTGGAATAAGCCAGTTCTTCTGATCAAACATCTCTATAAAGACATGGTGTGATGAATGTGGTTTGGAGGAACGCAAATAGCCTTCACAGAGCCCTGATATCAACCCTACTGATCATTTTGGGATGAATTGGAACGAGCCAGGTCTTCTCAACCAATATCTCCATAAACACATGGTTTGATGAGTTTGGTGTGGAAGAACACAAGAGGCCTGCATAGAGCCCTGACCTCAACCCTACTGAACACGTTTGGGATGAATTGGAATGAGCCAGATCTTATCAACCAACATTTCCATAAATAGATGGTTTGATGGGTCTGGCATGGAGGAACTCAAGTGGCCTTCACAAAGCCCTGACATCAACCTTACTGAACACCTTTGGAATGAATTGGAATGAGCAAGGTCTTCTCAACCAACATCTCCATAAAGACATGGTTTGATGAGTTTGATGTGGAGGAACTCAAGTGTTCGGCAGAGAGCCCCAACCTCAACCCTTCTGAACACCTTAGAGGTGGACTGGAATACAGGTTGTGAGCCAAGTCTTCTTGACCAACATCGGTACCTGACCTCACAAATTCACATACACTCTCCAAAATAAAACTTTTTTTCCAAAAGAGTGGAGGCCATTAGATTTGCGAAGGTCAACTACATATTAATGCACATGGTTCGTCCATGGGAATGGGATGTCCACCAAGCTAAATCAAGAAAGAAATGACATATTAAACCACTATAAGTTGTATTTAAAAGTACCAAGGCATTTTTAAAACATCAAATCCTCGTATGTCTGTATAATAGCTAAAAAATGCAAACTGACTTATCAGCTGCGGTAACTAACAACCCCTTTGATGTATACAAGAGAGCCGCATGAAAAAAGTATTGCTTTCAAAATGAATTATTTTCTTCCACACAGACAATATGTATGCAGACCCAACCAAGAAAAAAAAAAACAGCACATCTTGACAGGTTACAAGTCAGATTCACAATAATTCAATAATTACTGAAGAGTATAAAACACGATATTGATTAAATAACAATTCAGATGAACACGAAAAGCGATCAGTAATCCCGGAGACAAAAAAAAAAAAAGAAGAGCTTTGATCGTGGGAGATACACGTCAAACACCCAGGCTGAATCCCCGGAGGATTATACTCGTGATGCTTTTGGAAATGAAAAATAAAACAGTAAATGTAAAAAGAAAACAGCAAAAAAAACAAAAAAAACACTGCATATGGAAATACACTATATACTAATATATTACTATAAAGCCAAATGTTTGACTATCACATCACACCCATATTAGCTTGTTTGGTATTCCATTCCAAAACTATGGCCATTAACATGGAGTAGCTCACCCTCCAACAACTGTCACTCCTCTGGGAAGGCTTGCTACACAAATTTGGAACGTGTCTGTGCGAATTTGTGTCACCGTTTCCTGATCAGGTACTTTGCTTATGGGGTCTCCCATTTGGGTCGTTCCATTGTCGCCCTGTCACATGAACCCCTGGTGGAGTCTACAAGTTGTCAGGCTCACGCACACTTTGAGGATGCAACATGCAAGGGCTGGAGCATGATGATCTATAGCCCATCTCAGCAAAAAAGGCCATCACCAACCCATGAGGAGGGCTGCAGGTATTTTAAGGCACAGTAGCTGTCCATGTAGTCTACCCAGGTCCACATTAACCTGTGGGAGAGGTAAAGATACCGACTGCTGCTGTTTTTGGGTATCAGGTACCCCTAACCCTCTAACCCCGCTAAGTGCATATTTATTTATTTATTTATGTTTTTCTTTTATTGGTTGACCAAGATGGACTTGTGTCTTTTTTTAACCAGAATAACTATGTAGCTATGTAAAACTTGAACACTGAGCCAATAAATTTAGCAAGAGAAGATTGTCGAAGGGGATGTCCATTATTGGAGCGCAGCTGGTGGGTCAGTGAGTGGTTTTGGGAAGCTGTAGGTCAGATCCTCAGTACAAAGACTAGGAAGGTCTGAAAAATTCCAAAGTTCCTCCAAGGGAGAGTGCCACATTCGTAATGTAGCTTTAAAAATAAAGAAGAAATAAATATGTACTTAGCGGGGCTCACTTGAACACTAAACTCAGGCTCCACGATGACGTCCCCTCACCCGGTGTGTCCTAGGCTCAGGGGAAGTGTGTTGAATGAAGATGACTATCATATAACCGATGACTGCTAATGGCCTAAAGCAGTAGTCTCCAATCTGCGGGACACTATTCCTCCCACTGACACCACTAATAAGGAACTATTCCTGCACTGACACCATTGATGGGGCATTATTCTTTTCACTGATATCATTTTCTACTGACACGGGCCACAGTCTGGCCCTCTCTAAGGTTTAGAGGGCAGTAAACTGGCCCTTTGTTTGGAGACCCCTGGCCTAAAGAATTAATACAGAGGACAGATTCAGACGAAAAATGAGTATTGCAGCAAAAGCTACTTTTTTACTTTTACTGGGCATGTAAGCAGGTGCAGTCTATTTTCTCCACTGCAGGTGGCACTTGTTTGCAGCTGCGATGCAGGTTGAAGAGGAAGTCGAGAGGAACCCCATTCCTCCATGATCTCCTCAGTCACGGAAAGGCAGCACCTGACTTGATGCTGGGGTCCCATGTGACTTTGGTGACCATCTTGAGCCAGGCAGAGTTTATTTAAGCACCTGGCTCCCATGTTTACTGCGCATTTAAGGTGTGGGCAGCATAGGAACAGGTCATCTGTCTGTCAAGGACCAGATGAGTAGGGGAAGTGCAGGGAACACTACATCTTTCCTGGAAGCCTCTCCTATTGGGTATAGACCAGCCAGGCTGCATTCCACCAACCTATCTTCCCCCCAGGTTAGTTGTGCTTTGCTGAACTTCATTTTCAATATGGTTCTGTTTCTTGAACTGGATTCTGAGTGTTTAGTGCCGCTGCACCACTCTGCACCTCCCTATATGGAAACAATTTTCAATTTTTTAGGATTCGTTTGTTGGCAGACACCATAGGGCTGTTTTTTGGGTCTTAGCTGTATTTCGCCTAACAGGTCTCCTTTACAGCAGCCAAAGAGTTCAGTCCTTCGGAACACTGGAAATGGATGTTGTCAAGTCTTTGAGGTGGCCGTGGTTGCCGCACACATGCGGGTCTTTGTAATCCAGATGATATCATCTTGCAGGTTCCTCCACAGGAGTTCCTCCCGTCGTACACGCAGAATTACTCTTCTCTTTCTCCATACTGAGAGCATTTTAAATTTAATGAAAATACAGTTGAAAACAAGTTGAAAACTCTGGCAACCGGTCATAAATTCCTAACCAATAGCACATGTTGTCTGGCAGATGGTCCTTTGACAAATAAGTTAAATATCTTGGCCGGAGGCGAGGAACATTGATCAGAGGACGCCTTTCAGTGATATGCAGTTAAGCAGTAAAAAATACAGAGCCCCTGAGACACAACATGCCGAGCAAAACCAGCGATGTGTACAGCTAGGATGAGACTTTCATGTTACATGGCTGTTAGGAAAGGCAGGGGGTCCAGCAATAGGAATTGGGTCAGTGTTTGCAATTGATCATGCATCTAGCAGCAGACCCCTCAAGAATCCTGATGAAAGTGCTGGACCCCGGTAAAATAAAAACAGATATACAGTTAAAATATAAATAACCTGCCAGGATATTTGTAATTCTGTTTGGCCAGCTGTGTGATTCACATGCCCCTTCCATGCATAATAGCTAGGGTGACAATATGATTTTCTATTGCAGCTTTGGAGCTTTTCTTCTTATCTTCATGCCCATTGGATCATGAAGGAAAATTATATTTTCAACGTGATAGTTGTCAGCACCAGGCACCATAAACTGGTCATTTTAGGCTTCATGAATATGGGTGCCTGGGGTTGTGCTACGTAAAATGGTGTATTGGGTGCATATAGCCTGCGAGAGAAATGAATGGCTGTATGAGGGTAATGGCTAGTACTTACGCAAATCGGTGCATGGCTACAGATGTCCCTAGCTGTGGACAATTTAGGCCCAGAGTCATACATTCATATGCATGTGCGTTTATGCAAATGCCAGCGTATACCCATGTACAGCTATCGATTTCAGCTGTAACTAGCACTTGTGGCTCCCAGCCGGGGTCCCACCAAAATCCCACCCCAATTTTACATTGTATGGCCCCAGGATCTCGGTCAGGAGCGTGGAATCCGGCCCCAATTTTACATTGTATGACCCCAGGCTCTTGGCCGAGGGTGCGAAATCCAACCCCAATATTACATTGTACGGCACCATGCTCCCAGCCAGGGGCGAGGAATCCTGCGCCAATTTTACATTCTATGGCCCAAGGCTCCCGGCTGGGGGCGAGGAATGCCGTCCCCAATTTTACATTGTAAGGCCCCAGGCTCTCGGCTGAGAGGCAGGCTGGGTTGAATCTGGGTCAGGGTGAGTGACTCAGGGAGGCTGGGTGACTCACTAGACAGCGTCTCTGGTACCTTCCTCTACTTGCTGAAACATTGGAGAAGCTTCCAGAAGAATGGGATGGAGGTTAGGAGGAGCTGCCTGGGGTATTGAGGAGGGCTCCAGCCAATCCCCAGCAAATGGGCTGGCAGGGGGTGGGCACTTCTTAAATACTCTGAGCCTTGCCAGTAGGGGGCAGTTGGGTGGAAGATGGAGGAGTGCTGAGGGGGCTGTCGGTGGCCTTTGAGGGTGCCCCCTAGTCTGGGGAGGGGGGTGACTTCAAGCCTTGGAGCTTGGGTGCTTGGAGAGACCCTCTACAAAACAAAGAGGAGTCCTGCCCTGGATGCACGTGGCTGGTGAGTGTGCAGTCTGGGAGGACTGTGGAGAAGTATCCAGGAGGGCTAGTGAGAGGGGCAGATGCAGTCAGGCAGGCTGGCAGTGGCTAAAGAGGTGGTGCTGGAATCAGTAGCCATGGGGATGTAGATGGACACTGGACTTTGCTACACAACCCATGGGGTCCCTGCCTGTAAAGGGCTTTTAATTCACAATCTGACTGTTGTCTTTTTGTTAGATGAACCATCAGTGTGCCTATTGGAAGTCTGCAAGCAAGTTTAGTGCTGGAGGAAGAGTGGAGTGTATATAGACTGTACATAAAGTTGTCCCTGAAGAATTGTTTTGAATTCAAGTGGGCATCCGAAAATTTCCCTAATCCCTATCCAAGTTTTATCCCCTCGATAAAACACAAATTCAAAGTGCTGAACTGTTTTCTGACTCTAAGTTTGCCTTTAAAGATTTGGTGTGCCTGGCTGTGCAGGGTGGGGGATCCCTATTCACCGGCGGCTCCTATGTGGGATGTGCTACATCTGTGTATCACCTGAGGTCAGTCACTTCACTGGGTATATGAAAGGGTTTACAACCACCCCAAGGACCCCTCATTGGGCAGTCAACCCCTACAGTATATGACTCAACTAGTTAAAGGCATGGGGCAAGCTGCCTGTCTGTAGCTAATTTTTTTAGGCTCAACCCAAATTGGCACTGAAGAGGTTAACAGCTTGCGTTCACTTGACCGAGAAACGCAGGGCATTCCGTCGCCGAGGCAGAGACAGGACGATGATGTCACTGCTTCCACAAGTGCTGTTTTGGTGTACGCATGATTGGATTAAGAGTCTGTTCATTAATGACCTGCAAATGAACATCGTTATTTTGTTTAATCAGCCATATGGATTACAACTGTGCCCAACTACTAGGACAGTCATTGATTACGCCTCTCCGGTGGAGGTCCCGGACGAGCCCCCACACAGAGATTGTTACTTCTATTATATCATAATAATAATATTTGTATCATTAGTATTATGATTATTATGGTTCTTATTTTATTATTATAATCATTATGATTATTGTGTTATTCTTCTTCTTCCTATTATTATTTCTACTATTATTATTATTGTTGTTGTTATTTGAAAATACATTTTAGCATTTTCCCCATGCTTGAATCGAAATGCCAGGCATATAGTTGTAAAATAATTTCATGAAACCATATACAGTGGAACCTCAGTCCGCGGGTAACATGGTTTACAAGCGTTTCGCAATACAAGCTATTTTTAAAAATAAAAACCTGATTCGGTTTGCGAGCGCTGTCTCGCAAGACGAGCAGGATTCAAGCCACTGTGTATGCAATGCCATATGTGGCCAGAGGTGCAGGGGAGCTGGTGAGGCTCGGAGACACTCGGAAATGCTCAGAAACACTCAGAGCACCCAAAAGTGTCAACAGTTCCCCAGTGTCTCCAAGCGTCTCTGAGAGTCTCCGAGCCTCACCAGCTCCCCCGCACTTCTGGCCGCATGCAGTACTGCATACACTAGCACCCCTACACCTCTGGCCACATACAGTGCTGCATAGACAAGCAGTCATTGTGGAACAAATCAGCTGAGTTTTTATTGTTTCCTATGGGGAAACGTGCTTTGATATACGAGTGCCTTGGATTACAAGCATTCTTCTGGAATGAATTATGCTCGTAATCCGAGGTTCCACTGTACTCATTAATTGAACTCTGGGCAAACAGCCAAATACATGGATGAGAATACATATACCGGGGCTGTTTTCCTGCCAAAGGATTTTTATTTTTGTCCATCCTTTCCTGATATTTACACAGCCCCATCCCACAGCACAGCCAGGTGGGCGACACCACTTACTGTTAAAGAATACAGTGGTGTCATTTATCTACCCCCAGCCAGCTGATTGGATGATAAAAGAGCAGCAGTAGACTGATGCAGTCCCCTCAATATTCACTCTGCTCCCTCCTCCTATCAGCATGTCCTTCTCAACACATTTGCATGCAGTACTCTTCATTGGCTCTCAGCCTTGCCTCTCCCTTTCCCCACTCTAAGCCTAGGTTCACACCTCCACCCGCGGTTGAGAGGGCGTGGCAGACCATTCACTTGAGTGGGCTGCCGTGCCTGCGATTCCCGCGGAAAAAAGGTGCATGCACCCTTTTCAAAATGCATCCCATAGGGAAATCGTATGGTCATTTTGATCATGCAATTTTCCTGGGGACACTTTCAAATGTGCTGCATTTTTACATGCGTGAGGGTGAATGGCAGCCCCCCCAGCAGGTGGTTGCGGGTATCGCTGAGATTTCCACACCCACACACATACAGTGTGAACCAAGCCTCAGTGTACAGGAGAATGCAAGTTACAATTTAAATGCAGGCACTTACACTTCTAAATATTTTACACATCATAGTTATACATAAAATAATAATAATACAAAATAGAATAGTAATAATAGTAATAATAATAATAATAATAGTAAAAAAAAGTAATAAATAATAGAATAGTAATAATACAGAATAGAATAGTAATAGTAGCAATATCACGAATAAATAATAATAGAAATAATAATTAAAAAAATAGATTAGCAATAATAATAATAATAATAAAAAAGTAATATATAATAGAATGGTAATAATAATAATAATAATAGTAAAAAAAAGTAATAAATAATAGAATAGTAATAATACAGAATAGAGTAGTTATAATAGTAATATCACGAATAATTAATAATAAAAATAATAATAATAAAAAAATAGAATAGCAATAATAATAATAATAATAATAATAATAATAATAAAAAGTAATATATAATAGAATGGTAATAAAAATATTAATAATAACAACATCAATAACAAATAATAATAACATCAATAACAAATATTATTATTAATAATAATAATAATAACAATAATCACAGTATTATTATTATCCTAATCATCAACATAACAATTAATTATTAATGAACAACTAATATAAAATATAATAAATAACTGGCATAAGTACTTTATTTTCGCCGCTTGTGATCGCTTGTACAGCAGCACTCAGACTAGAGATTTAGGTAAGGGGGGGGAGGGGGTTGCTAGGAGCCAATCAGAGCCCTACTGCTTTACTTGGTTGGTTGATTAACTTGAATGGGTCACGCTTGGCGAGCTGCATTGTCGCATTGCCCACTGAATGCGGTGGAAGTATTCATTTTTGCCATGCCGCGTATCCCTGTACGATTTGCCTTTGCAGCTGGGGTGGGGCAATGGGGGGGGGGTAAAAATGTGGGTGAACCACCTCTTTATATCGCTCCCATATCAGTCCCAACTGCAAGTGTCAACTAAGTCTTGTTGTCCAATCAGAAGGCTGGGTTGGGCTGGTGAGTGAGGCCAATGACCTGGGTAGCCTTGGATCACAAGGCCAACTGAACAGAATTACAAATCTTCTGACAGGTATAACAGTTCCCCGGAATATATTTGTATATATCAGATGTTTGAAGATGTTTCTCTTCGAAGCAACCTTCCGTTTTCCCAACAACCTTGTGGCTTCGCTCTTTTTTTTTTTTTAATCCTTGCTGGTTTCCATTTATAATTAAAAACATAGATCATGAATTTAATAGCAAAGTCGCCACTCCGAGCTCTGCTGGAGGAGAGAGGTTATTAAAGGGAAATTAATTTTGATATAACGGATATATATTAGAATCACGGGCGTACTAAATACACATATAGATAAAGATCTCCACGGTGAATCATTTTGTATTGCATCCAGAATTTCGGTGCTGTAAGGAGCTCAGAGCCGGGACTGGGGGGATCGATACCTTTGGTGACAATAAATTGTCTGGTTTTAGGGAGTTTTAGGGGAACATTGGTCTAGGTTAAGGGTTAACCCTTTCGCTGCCAGAGCCGCTTTTCCTTTTTCTGCGAGTTTAACCGCTTCCATACCGGTCCAATTCTGACATTTCTCTGCTACATGTAAAATTAATCATTTTTTTTGCTAGAAAATTACTCAGAACCCCCAAACATTATATATATATATTTTTTTTTTTTGCAGAAACCCTAGGGAATAAAATGATTGTTTGCAATTCTTTACGTCACACGGTATTTGCGCAGCAATATTTCAAATGCGTTTTTTTGTTTTGGAATAATTGAATGAATTGAAAAAAAAAACAAAAAAGACAGATTTTTTGTATAATGTGAAAGATGATGTTACGCCGAGTAAATAAATACCTAACATGCCACGCTTTAAATGGAATGGCACCAAACTTCGATACTTAAAACTCTTCATAGGTGATGCTTCAAAATTTTTTTACAGGCTACCAGTTTAGAGTTACGTTTGCAGCAATACCTCTCATGTGTGGTTTGAACGCCGTACGTATGCGTTCGCTTCTGCGTGCGAGCATGCGGGGACGGGGGTGCTTACATTTTTTTTTTATTATTGTTTATTCTACTTTTATTTTTTTTTATTGTTTATTTTACTTTTATTTTTTGATTTAGACACTTTCCTGTTAAATTTTTTTTTGTTGTTTTTTCATTTTTATTTTTTGATTTCGACACTTTCCCCTTCATTTTTTTTTTTTGGTCACTTTTGTTCCTATTACAAGGAACGGAACCATCCTTTGTAATAGGAATAGGGCATGACAGGTCCTCTTTATGGAGAGATCTGGGATCTATAAAACCCCCAAATCTCTAGGCTGGGAAGCCTGAAATAAAAAAAAAATAAAAAAGCGATCTCGGCTTCCCAGCCCAAGGAACGTCAGTGTTTACATCTGCCGAGGCCGGACGTGATGTCATAACATCACTCCCGGCCTCCGAAGGTCGTAGAGACTGTCGGGGACCATCTGGTCTGTGCTATTCTCTATGGTAACCGGCCACCGACAGCGGATTCCTTCTCTGGCTCACCAATCAGACGGTAGAAGCACTGGAGGGTGGCGGGAGGGGGGTAGGTTCCATCCCCCTGCCTATAAAAACAATCAATCGGCTGAACAACGGTTCAGCCGCTATGATGGCTTTTACACTGTGGGGAATTGCTGGCAGAAAAAGAAGATATCAGTATGACCCTGGCTTTGGCTTCTGACCACTCTTGTTACCTTCAATCCTACTGACCACCCCAGTATGACCCTGGCTTTGGATCCTGACCACTCTTGTTACCTTCAATCCTACGGACCACCCCAGTATGACCCTGGCTTTGGATCCTGACCACTGTTGTTACCTTCAATCCTACTGACAACCCCAGTATGACCCTGGCTTTGGATCCTGACCACTCTTGTTACCTTCAATCCTACGGACCACCCCAGTATGACCCTGGCTTTGGATCCTGACCACTCTTGTTACCTTCAATCCTACTGACCACCGCAGTATGACCAGGCTTTGGATCCTGACCACTCTTGTTACCTTCAATCCGACGGACCACCCCAGTATGACCCTGGCTTTGGAACCTGACCACTCTTGTTACCTTCAATCCTACTGACCACGGCAGTATGACCCTGGCTTTGGATTCTGACCACTCATGTTACCATCAAACCTACTGACCACGGCAGTATGACCCTGGCTTTGGATACTGACCACTCTTGTTACCTTCAATCCTACTGACCACCCCAGTATGACCCTGGCTTTGGATACTGACCACTCTTGTTACCTTCAATCCTACTGACCACCGCAGTATGACCAGGCTTTGGATCCTGACCACTCTTGTTACCTTCAATCCTACTGACCACCGCAGTATGACCCTGGCTTTGCATCCTGACCTCTCTAGTTACCTTGAATCCTACTGACCACCACACTATAATCCTGGCTTTCGCTTCTGACCACTCTTGTTACCTTCAATCCTACTGAACACCCCAGTATGACCCTGGTTTTGGCTCGTGACCTCTCTTGTTACCTTCAATCCTAATGAACACCCCAGTATGTCCCTGGTTTTGGCTCCTGACCTCTCTTGTTACCTTCAATCCTAATGAACACCCCAGTATGACCCTGGTTTTGGCTCCTGACCAGTCTTGTTACCTTCAATCCTAATGAACACCGCAGTATGACCCTGGCTTTGGCTCCTGACCAACCCCACACCATAATCCCCGCTCTACCAAATGATTTGGATCAGTGCACAAAGCAAGGTCCATAAAGACATGGATGAGCGAGTTTGGGGTGGAGGAACTTGACTGACCTGCACCCGATAGAACACCTTTGGGATGAATTAGAGTGGAGACTGTGATCCAGGCCTTCTCATCCAACATCAGTGCCTGACCTCACAAATGCTTTTCTGGAAGAATGGTCAAACATTTCCATAAACACTCCTAAACCTTGTGGACAGCCTTCCCAGAAGAGTTGAAGCGGTTATAGCTGCAAAGGGTGGAGCAACTCAATATGGAACCCTACAGACTAAGACTGGGGCGCCATTAAAGTTCATGTGCGTGTAAAGGCAGGTGTCCCAATACTTTTGGTAATATAGTATATATATATATATATATATATAATGTTTGGAGGTTATGTGCTTTTGGTGCACTGAGCAGCTGAATTTTAGCGAGCTAAAAATGCACAGGTGTGAACGGGACCTCACATATTTTAGCGCCCACAGCACAATATTCACACCGCCCAAGTCAGCTCCTAAGGGTCCGCCATAGACAGATGCACAAGTCCTCTCCTGACCGATCGAACGCAGGCACCTCGGGCTCTTTCCTTACCCTGCGACTATTTTTTCACTTTCATGTATTTTTAGCACATAGGTGATAAATTCCTCTTTATCGCTGACCTGCAAAACCAGAATCATTCCCGTGTTTAATCAGCCATTGAGAGAACAACCGTGTCCGCGAGAGCAGAACCGCGCTGAAATCCGCGGATGAGAGGTGCCGCCGCCACCGACAGGTAATTAGCATTACTAATAATATTTTTATTTCCAGCCGCTACACCCAGCAGAGCGTTGAAATTCGTTGCGAGGGGCCGGGGACGGTAATCTAAGCATAGAAACGTTTCCTCGCCGTAATTAGTTTGGCCGCATGGCGACATTTTCCCCCGTCGCGTTATGAAATGCTTCCATTTTCTGAAAGATATGTAACCGCGGGCCTCATTTATCAGTGTCCGAAAGATGAACTGGCTGCGACGCCGCCGGCAGCACATTTCGCGTCGCGTTTACGCTCACAGTTTTTGTTTTTTTCCCTGTGTGATTTACACGCGTTTTCATTCCCGCGATAGGCTGCCCTATGTGCGCTTGTCACGCCAAAGAAGCTCAAGTACCTAATTTTGGGGGGGGGTTCCGTGCACATTCTGCAGCAATTTTTGTGCATTTTGTCACGTGACAATTGCAACAAAATCGCACAGCATTATGGGTGCCATTAGGAATGAATGGCGCCTAAACACGTGTTGTGCATTTTGCCCCGATTTGGAAATGAGAATGCGGAATCGCATCAATTCTGTCCACGATTGCAAATGGTCGCCCATGTATATTTGTAGCCATGTGCATGTGCCCTTATGATCCTGTGTGGTCTGACCGCCAGCGTCCTGGCAACCAATAACCCTGAGCAGCCCTGTTGCATGCATCCTATCAACCAATGACCCTATGCAGCCTCACCGCCTACATTTTAGCAACCAAGAATGCTGTGCGGCCCGGACGCCATAGACCTCTGTCCCGAACGCAAACAATTGCTGTCTATCGACAACTGTATGATGCAGCCTTTAATGAGGTTCCTAGATGGCCATATACACTTGAAGCCATGTGCATGTGCACTTATTATTCTGTGTGGTCTGGTTGCCAGCATTCTAGCAACCAATGACCCTGAGTAGCATAGTTGCCCACATCTGACTCTATTTAGCCCCGTCACCTACATTGTTGCAACCCAGGATGCTGTGCAGCCTGCCCACCATAGATCTAAGCCCCGAATGCACACAGTTACTGTCTGTAGGCAGCTGTATGATGCAGCCTTTAGGGTAGGGTTGCCACCTCATCCCTTTAAACCCAAACACATATGAATTACACAGGTTCTGAGGCTGATTAAGGTGGTAATTAAACTCACTTGGGGGCTTTATCTGCATTGAATTAGCCTGTACAATACATATGTGTTCGGGTTTAAAGGGTTGAGGTGGTAACCCTACTTTAGGGAGGTTCAGGATGCCCATGAATGCTTACACCCGTGTGTGTGTGCCCTTATGTTCCTGTGTGGCCTGGCAGCCATCATCCTAATAAGCAATGACTCTGTGCCTACATTGTAGCAACCAAGGATGCTGTGTGGTCCGGACTTCATAGACCAATGCCCCAAACGCAAACAATTGCTGTCTATGGGCAGCTGTACAATGCAGCATTTACGGAGGGCCTGGGATGCCATGTACACTTGTAGCCATGTGCATGTGCCCTTATTATCCTGTGTGGTCTGACCACCAGCATCCTAGCAACCTATGACCCTGAGCCGCCCTGTTGCCTGCATCCTAGCAACCGTTGACCCTGTTGCCTACATTGTATCAACTGTAGCAGGGCGGTAACCTGCCAGGCTCCAGGTTTAGGAGAAAACCAGTTCACTAATGAGTCAGCTGTGTTCTGGGCTTTAAGTAATGACCAGACCAAGGCTCAGAGCTCCCAGTTGTAGAGGACTCCACCGTGCAGACAGGAAGTCTGGACCTGGAAGTCAGGAAGGGCTCCACCTAGGAGACAGATGGGAGCCAGTGTAGCACGAGGCTACTACATGTCAGCACTGAGTTGCTGAGCATCTGGTCTGTGGGAGACAGACCAGGGCCTGAAGTGGAAGGCCTAAGCAGGAGAGCTGCATTTATTAGCCAGGAGGGCTGAATACTGTTCATTAGCCAGGAGGGCTGAATATTGTTGATTTCACTGAACAGCACAAAGCTGACAGTGAGTAAGCCAGGAGGCTGAAGTGTGTTTATACAATGATGGTGGAACACCCATGCGAGTGAAAATTACTGTTTGTTTGTACTTTTTTGTTTTTATTAAAAATGGCCTGCCATGCACTTTAAAACACAGTTTGGAGTGGCATGTTTTGCGGAAGTCGCATGCACCACTTGAGTTAATTCACCCCACATACTAACACAGCCAAAGATGCTGTGTGGCCCGGCCACCATAGATCTAAGCCCCGAATGCATATAGTTGCTCTCTGTGGGTGGCTGTATGATGCAGCCTTTAGGGAGGTTCAGGATGCCCATGCACGCTTGTGCATGTGCCCTTATGCTCCTGTGTGGTCTGGCAGCCAGCATCCCAGTGACCAATGACTCTGTGCAGCCCTGTCGACCACATTGTAGCAACCAAGGATGCTATGCAGTCCAGACGCCATAGACCTCTGCCCCAAACACAGAAAATTGATGTCTATGGGCAGCTGTACGATGCAGCTTTTACAGAGGTTTCTGGATGGCCATGTACACTTGTAGCCATGTGAATGTGCTCTTATTATCCTGTGTGGTCTGGCCGCCAGCGTCCTAGCAACCTATGACCCTGAGCAGCCCTGTTGCCTGCATCCTAGCAACCCTTGACCCTGTTTGACCCTGTAGCCTACATGTAGCAACCAAGGATGCTGTGTGGCCCGGCCGCCATAGATCTAACCCCCGAACGCATACAGTTGCTGTTTGTGGGCGGCTGTATGATGCAGCATTTAGGGAAGTTCAGGACGCCCATGCAACTTGCGGCCATGTGCATGTGCTCCTAGCAACCAATGACCCTGAGCAGCCCAGCCACTTGCATCCTAGCAACCGTTGACCCCGTTTGACAACCAAGAATGCTGTGTGGCCCGGCCGCCATAGATGTCAGTCCAGAACGCATACAGTTGCTGTCCGTTAGCAGGTGTATGATGCAGCTTTATTGGAATCTCCTAGACGCCCATGCACACTGGTGGCCGTGTGTGTGTGTGGTCTGGCCGCCAGCATCCTAGTGACCCTGAGCAGCCCTGTTGCCTGCATCCTAGCAACCAATAACTCTGTACAGCCCCATTGCCTACATTGTAGCAACCAATGATTGTGTGCAGCCCGGTCGCCATAGACCTATTCCTCGAATGCGGACAATTGCCGTCCACAGGTAGCTGTATGCAGCCTTTACTGAGGATATGGATGCTCATGCTGCCAAGTGGTTGGGGAGCTTTAAAGCCGCTGATCAACCGCCCGTATTTGCGGCCATTGTGAACGCCGCCTTACTTTATATATTCTCTTTACGGTTATATTTCCTTCCTCCCCTTCAAGCTCTGATATCTATCCTGGCAGGAATTAATTTTCTCTCTCCGTCATAACACTGTCTGACAACTCTATAGAGATTGGGGGGGAGGGGAAATCCTCTATTTCAGCTCCAGTCTAAGAAATTCCCTAAAAAGTATATTTACCGCCGCGCATTGTCTATTGGTAAACAATCAGCATCCTCGGGGACCCATTCATATAAACAGACTGTCATTGGTAAGTGTCAAAATGTGCAGAAAAACAATAGCTGTCAGGGAACGGTGAATTCACTCATGACAGCGGGAATTTAAATCGCTCCGCAACGATCGCAGACGTACAAATTCATTTTCAGCAGACTCTGTCGTTTTTTGTTTTTTTTACAATTAAGACTTTTTTTTATCCTTTATTTTCACCCGGGGATCCATGCGATTCTTGTTTTGGGATGGCTACCCTCACTCTTACACTGTATCTATGGAGGTAGCCACCCTTGAACAGCAACAATGAGGGCGGGTTCCTTTGCCTAACATAAACTTGAAAGAAACGAAGGAAATTAGATCAGGTCCCATATTTAAAAGGATCCCTCAAACAAGGTGGCCCCTAACTGCACCGGCCTACAGCATTGTCAGCCTGTGTGAAGGGTAGAGTTAGATGGTTTAGTTGTTAATAGATTTAGGTGGGGAGGGATTGAGTAGTTTAGCAAACAATTAGGCAGGGCTGACACCATTTGTTGTACATTTTAGTTAAAAAAATCCCATGTGTTGTCAGCCCACAACAGGAAATGGGGAGCTGAAGGCACTTCCAGCAGATCAACAGGTAGTTTTCAGGTATAAAACATCTACTTTTTTAATGTAAGGGGGCACTCTTATGGAGACACCTGATGTAAGGGGATGCTCTGATGGGGACAACTGATGGAAGGGGGCACTCTGATGGGGACACTTGATGTAAGCGGCACTCTAATGGGGACACCTGATATAAGGGGGCACTCTGATAGGGACACCTGGTGTAATGAGGCACTCTGATAGGGACACCTGATGTAAGGGGGAACTCTGATGGGGACACCTGATGTGAGGAGGCACTCTGATGATGGGGACAACTGATGTAAGGGGACGCTCTGATGGGGACACCTGATTTAAGGGGGCACTCTCATGGGGACACCTGATGTAAAGGGGTACTCTGATGGGGACACCTGATGTAAGGGGGAACTCTAATGGGGACACCTGATGTAAGGGGGAACTCTGATGGGGACACCTCAAGTAAGCGGGAACGCTGATGGGGACACCTGATGTAAGGAGCACTCTAATGGGGACACCGGATGTAAGGGAGCACTCTGATAGGGACACCTGATGTAAGGGGGCACACTGATGGAGACACCTGATGTAAGGGGGCACTCTGCTGGAGACACCTGGTGTAAGGGGGCACACTGATGGGGACACCTGATGTAATGGGCACTCTAATGGGGACTCCTGATGTAAAGGGGGCACTCTGATGGGG
>BLSH010129786.1:693577-712835 GCA_018402905.1 Glandirana rugosa | reverse complement strand
GTAGTCCACAGGGGTAGTCTCACGTGGGATTGTAGTCCACAGGGATAGTCTCACGTGGGGAATGTAGTCTAAAGGGATAGTTTAACGGGGGAAATGTAGTCCAACTCTGATGGGGACACTTGATGTAGGGGGCACTCTGATGGGATCACCTGACGTAAGGGGGCACTCTGATGGGGACAACTAATGTAGGGGGAATGTGATGGGGACACCTGATGTAAAGGGGGCAATTTGATAGGGAAATCTGATGTAAGGGGTGCACTCTGATAGGGACACCTGATGTTAGGGTGCACTCTGATGGGGACACCTGATGTAAAGGGGGAACTCTGATGGGGACAGTCCATCAACAAGAGAGAAAGGTGATACTAGCCCAAAATAATGAGACTGCTCCTGAGCTGTCAGGTGCAGGATGTGCAGTTGCTCAGCTGCCAATGTGATGAATAGATGAAAGACAATCTGCATCTTCATACATGCTCTTAAATCAGTCTAGATTTATTGTATCTCCATAAAAGATAAGTGTACAGCAGATGTTAATACATTTCAGCCATAATAGCCTTGCTCACAACATTGTTGGTCTGCATGGCTGTCGTCCCAGAAGGAAGCCTCTTCTAAAGATGATGCACAAGAAAGCCTGCAAACTGTTTGCTGAAGACAAGCAGACTAAGGACATGGATTACTGGAACTGATGAGACCAAGATAAACTTATTTGGTTCAGATGGTGTCAAGCGTGTGTGGCGGCAACCAGGTGAGGAGTACAAAGACAAGTGTGTCTTGCCTACAGTCAAGCATGGTGGTGGGAGTGTCATGGTCTGGGGCTGCATGAGTGCTGCCGACACTGGGGAGCTACAGTTCATTGAGGGAACAATGAATGCCAACATGTACTGTGACATACTGAAGCAGAGCATGATCCCCTCCCTTCAGAGACTGGGCCGCAGGGCAGTATTCCAACATGATAACGACCCCAAACACATCTCCAAGATGACCACTACCTTGCTAAAGAAGCTGAGAGTAAAGGTTATGGACTGGCCAAGCATCTCTCCAGACCTAAACCCTATTGAGCATCTGTGGGGCCTCCTCAAATGAAAGGTGGAGGAGCACAAGGCCTCTAACATCCACCAGCTCCGTGATGTCGTCATGGAGGAGGGGAAGAGGACTCCAGTGGCAACATGTGAAGCTCTGGTGACCTCCATGCCCAAGAGGGTTAAGGCAGTGCTGGAAAATAATGGTGGCCACACAAAATATTGACACTTTGAACTCAATTTGGACATTTTCACTTAGGGGTGCATTCACTTTTGTTGCCAGCGGTTTAAACATTAATGGCTGTGTGTTGAGTTATTTTGAGGGCACAGCAAATTTACACTGTTATACAAGCTGTACACTCACTACTTTACATTGTAGCAAAGTGTCATTTCTTCATTGTTGTCACATGAAAAGATGTGAGGGGCGTACTCACTTTTGTGAGATACTGTATATTGCATACTTTTGATGGTCATAAAATGATGACACACATATATATACATATATAAGGATGTAAATTATAGTACAACCATGAGATTTGAACCTCCTTGGAATTTAATTCCATACCCTGGCCCTCGATGCTCAGTAATGGACGACATTCCCCGGCTGGGTAATATCTTGTTTACCACCACAAGCCATAAACTCCCAGCTTGCTCCAAATCACATATTTCTATTGAAAGATGTACCGGAAATTAATGACCCGTCATCCAGTAAATTAACAATAAACTTCTTTTCTCATAAATAACTCTAAGCCGCTTTAATGTATGCCGTAACGTTGGCGGTCTCACGGAAACGCCAATCAACCGCCGTTAGACGCGGCTCTCACATTCCCGAAGGAGCTCTGAAATAAAAGAAGGAACACCGTTATATCGCTTATCGCAATTATTATTTTTTTTTAATAAAACAACTCAACTAAGTTCTTTTTTTCTTCTTTTGTCAAGCTTTATCGTTCCCTCTTATCTTGTTTTTCTCTTATTATCAGAAGTTGACTAATGGTTACATAAAAAAAAATGAGCCGAGCGATCTCCATGTGAATATGGACTCGCACGCGGAGATCTGACTGCGAGATGTGACAGAGAACAATATCATTAGAAAGTGCGTCATGTAATCTAGCTGTGTACAGGCCTTCCCTAAGCGCTCGCCTTTCCCACATCAAACGCCGCCTTTCAAACGCCGCGCGGTAGACGACTTTGGCATCCATTACAAAGACGCAGCCCGCGGGGGTGAGTGAGCCGTGTCAGTCAAGAGCGTTTAGGAGAAAGTGGGGTTTGGTGTTTTCAGATGCCGAAGGAGGCTCCCGTCAGATCAATAAAGTTTTTTTCATTTAGTCGCGGCGCATGTTAATGAGGCTTTGCGGCGGGCGCCCAAGGAATAACGGGGGAAGGAAGGCTTTTTCTGTTAATTAACTGCCATGTTCGGATTGCTGCTGTTGCGCTGAACCTTGCTTTGTACGCTCATCCACCCTTCTTGTTGAGCAAAAAAAGAACACGGGATTTGGTTAGCCAAAACGACATTCAAGATCTGACGTGTCCTCTAGACATGGAAGGAGCAGCCGTTTTGTTAGATGAAGAAATTTAAGGGCGCTGAGATGGCCAGGAATGCAGAAGTTGGACTTTTGGCCACAGTTTGATGGTGGCCGTGTGCAGGCAGGTCCCTTATTTCCTCATGTTAGTTGAGCCAGCCAGGTGCCAAATGTGACAATGTATGGATGTTTTCCTGTGTCCTTAGGTTGACCTGAGAGCCGGAGGTAACCAGGCTGCAAGGGTTAGCGTTTTGCCCGCCATTTTCAACCAGGTTACCGCCCCCTACAATTCAACCAATATAAAAGGGGTTGCCTCCAGACCCCTGAGGGAGAGTCCCTGGAGAGAGCCGTGGGGAAATGCTGCCAAAATGTAGCTGGTTACTCTGCTGAAGTGATCACCCCCTGGGGGGGGAGGGGTTCAATGGCAGCCTAATTGGGGATCCTGGTAAAGGTCTTGAGCCTGGAGTCCCATGTGGACTTGTCGCTGCTAATCATGGACTTACTGCCTTTATGGATTACTGCCATTCATGCACTTGTTTCCCCGGGATGTGCTCATATCCTCTCATGTCTGGATGTTTTCCTGGGACTTTAGGTTGACCTGTGAGCTGGGGGTAACCAGGCTGCAAGGGTTATCATTTTTCCTGCCATTTTCAGACAGTTTACTGCCCCCTACAGGCCAACCAATATAAAAGGGGTTGCCTCCAGACCCCTTGAGGAGAGTTCCTGGAGAAAGCCATGGGGAAATGCTGCCAAAATATAGCTGATTACTCTGATGAAGTGATCACCTCTTTGGGGGGGAGGGGGGGAAATATCAGCCTAATCGGGGATTCTGGTAAGGGTATTGAGCCTGGAGACCTGTGTGGACTTGAAACTGCTAATCATGGACTTAATGCCTTTATGGATTACTGCCAATCATGCACTTGTTTCCCCAGGCTGTGCTCATTTCCTCATGTGAGTTGAGCTAAATGTTACAATGTTTGGATGTTGACCTGAGAGCTGGAAGTAACCAGGCTGTAATTCATGTTTTTCCCGCCATTTCCAGCCAGGTTACTGCCCCTTACAAGTCAACCCACATAAAAGGGCCTGCCTTCAGGCCCCTGGGGGAGTGTACCTGGAGAAAGCCCTAGAGAAATACTGACAAAATGTAGCTGGTTACTATGCTGGAGTGATCACCCCCTTGGGGGAGTGATAGTAGCCTAATCAGGGTTACTGGTAAGGGTCTTGAGCCTGGAGACCCCTGTGGACTTGTAGCTGCTAATCATAGACTTACTGCCTTTATGGATTACTGCCAATCATGGACTAAGGAACTTGTATTGCCTAAATGAACTCTTGCCTTAAAAGGTATTGCTTTACAGACTTGCCTTCTGCCAATGGTGTGCACACTTTATAGTGCACTTAAAGAGCTTTGTATAGGAACTGTGTTGAGAATGTCTTTTGAGAACTGTACTGTTATTAGCAACTACCCCAGTAAAGGATCTTGCTTTGCCTGGTCTGAAGTCTTAAAGGAGTGCTTGCACAGCATATCAGAATAACTGAGCTAAAGGGAGATGCAACATATGGGTCTAACCCACAGAGTGCTGTCCAGAGGAAGCTACTGTGTTGTTCCTAAGGACCACAGTGTTTGAGTTACATGCAAAGCAGCCAACCAGTCAGGAGATGGGTGACATGGCAGAGGTGAAGGTCACTTTGGTAGTGGAGGGAGTTAAGTGCTTGCCACCTTCACTAGTGGCTGGTTCCCCATCCTTTGGGACAGGGCCTGTGGCACAGAGTGTCTAGGGACCCAGCCTGGAGGCATGGAAGCAAGAAATGTAGATGTAGAGGGGCCCCTGGAGACAGTGAGAAAGTATGGAGGTTGGAGAGAGGGAGAGAGAGAGAGAGAGAGAGCATTCAACACCCGTGGGATTTGTCACTGGGAGAAAGTGATTGCACTTTCACTTGTCCCCTCTAGGGCGCCTAAGCCCCGCCCACACTGATTGTACAATCTAATTTTAATGGAAGCTGAAGACGTAAATGGAAAAGGTATATAGGAGACATTTTACATGCCAGGTGATTTGTATTCCTGTCCACCCTGTCCTCAGATTTACAGTGTCACACAGTACAGCACTGACAGGCAGGCAAGACACTTGATTTTTTTCTGTTGATTCACCTTTTCAACTTTCCTGACACTGTAACACTTACAGGTTAGACCGCACCTCCAGCCAATGAATGGACAGTGAATGGAGAAGCAGCAGACGGATGAGTTCATGTCTTTGTCACTCTGCTCTATCCATTTATCAGTATGCTCCTTGTACTGCAGTACACTTGATTGGCTCCTTCTGCAACTTCTCCCTTCCTCTCTCTGAGCTATTCTGTACAGTAGACTCATACAAAGCCAAATTCAGGCCCTTACACTGATTGGCTGCTTGTGCAGTGTCTCCCTTCTTCTCTTTGAGCTCTGCTGTACAGTAGACTGCAAGAGGCTGAAAGATAGCCAAATTCAGGTCCTTGCACTGATTGGTTCCTTGTGCTGCTTCTCTCTCTCCCCTCTGAGCTCTGCTGTACAGTAGACTGATACAAAGCCAAATTCAGTCCCTGACACTGACTGCAATAAAACAAATACATTTAATGATGTCATAAAGATGACAGAGTTGCATGAATTTGTGTCTCTTTTATCTCCCTGGAGATCAGCGTTAATTCCTCTCCCATTGTTACATAGATTTCTTTTTATCGCTCCCGTCCTCAGTGACGCCGTTCACCATTTTTTGGGCTGGGAACACAGAAATGTTCAGTCTCACGCTGTACATCAATCGATCGCCGGGCAACCGGCCAGCTCACAAAAGGTCAGGGAAAGAATGAGACATTACAGGAATCCCGTATTCAGAATATTCCCCGTCTCGTCTTCCATTCCAAACCGCGCCGGCCGCTTTCTAAAACGCTCCCTTTTTATTGCCCCTCCTGACAATGTCCCCGTCTTCCCATTCACATTCAAAACCCTCCATTATGGCGGAGAACCTTTCTACCTTATTTCCGGTGACATTTGATTGGAATCCCCGCGGATCCGGGGAGAGGAGGAAGACGAAAACGTATTCTGCCAGCAGGAGGTGAACCATGGATCAGGCGAGATTGCCGGATGGCCTTGCCGGTGGAATAAATGAACTGATGGTGGATATTCCACTCCCTATAAACTAGATATCAAAGTTCTGTGGGCCGTCAACTGAAAATGCCAGTTCCATGGCCTTCCTGCTCATTATCTGGCTTCAAAACCAACAATGTAATAGCAGCAGAAGACCACACCAGGTGCCACTCCTGTCAGCTAAGAATGGGAAACTGAGGCTACAATTGGCTCAGGATCACCAAAATTGGACAATAGAAGATTGGAAAAGCGTTGCCTGGTCTGATGAGTCTGGATTTCAGCTGCGGCATTCAGATGGTGGGGTCAGAATTTGGCGCATGGATCCATCCTGCCTTGTATCACCGGTTCAGGCTGGTGGTGGTATAATGGTGTGGGGGATATTTTCTTGGCACACTTTAGGCCCCTTAGTACCAATTGACCATGGTTTAAATTCCATGGCCTACCTGAGTATTGTTGCTGACCATGTCCATCCCTTTATGACTACAGTGTCCCCATCTTTTGATGGCTCCTTCCAGCAGGATAATGCACCATGTCACAAAGCTCCAATCATCTCACCACTGGACAATGATGTCACTATACTTCAATGGCCTCCACACTCACCACATCTCATCCAACCTCCGTCCTCGAATACCCTCAACAGGCCATGTTTTGGGAATTTCTCTTAGATAAAATAGCTGTCCAGAATACCAAGCCATTGACTTTGATTTAAAGCACCTGTGCAAGATAAAGGAAAACCTGAAAACATGGCTTGTTGGAGGTACTTGAGGGCTGAGGTTGAGAACCACTGCAATAGAGCACCTTTGGGATGCGGTGGAACGGGAGATTGGCATCATGGATGTGTAGCCGTCAAATGTGCAGCAACTGCGTGATGTCATCATTGTCACTATGGAGCAAAATTTCTGAGGAACGTTTCCAACACCTTGTTGTATCTATGCCATGAAGAACGAAGGCAAAAGGGGGTTCAGCCCACTACTAGCAAGGGGGGCATAATAAAGTGGCCGGTGAGTGTATATACAGTATATATAAAAAAAAAAAGGAAAACAAATGCAGCCATCACATAGAAGAATTGTTAAGCTGCAAAATAAAATATAAATAAATGTTTGGTTTTGGGTTTATGCTGCTTTATACGTTTTCCTAAAATTAAAACTAGGAAGTTGCTGACAGTGGGAGAAGGAGATATCACGGCATAGCTATGCAGGTGCGGTGATCAGCGTGGTCAGGCCGTCTGTTGATGATTCATCGCTTTAGTGAATTAGTAATGAAAGCGATACGATTGTGGGAAATCTGCCGGCTCACTGACATCTGTAGATGAGAATTGTGGCGTAGTGTGCGTGGTGCAGGCGGCATGTCTCAGCAGACCCGTCTATACCTTCTGTACATCCCGACATCTGCTCCTTCCCATATGATCATATGCTGGTAACTTTCTGCAAATACTGAACGTAGTTACATAAATAGTTTATCTAATGCTTCCTCTATCATAGCCTAAAAAAGGAGCGAATCCAGATACCATCTGATGTACAAACCTCAAAACGTAAACTAAAAACTTCCTTTACCTCCTCTGGCTGAGCCAAATCCTCCTTTATTTATGTCTCACACGCTCCCCTTCACAGACACTGCAGCTCCCAGTGGGAGGGATTTTGCAGCAGAGGCACAGCTGTCAATCCAGGAAGCAGTGGGTGGGACTAGGCGTGGCCAGGGGCTGTTGGACACTCTACAGCAGTGGTTCTCAACCTGGGGGTCAAATTCTGATTTGCCAGGCGTCACCGGGCTGTTCTCAGAGCCCATGCCGCTCTCCTAACCTTTTCGCGGCTACCCAGCAGGGCTGTTCATGGAACTCGTGCTCATCCATTCAGTTCACTGTATGATTGGGGTCAGCTGACCCAGTACAGTGATGGGGAGGAGCTGCAGGCGGTTGCGATCGCTGGGTGAGGAGACCGCATCTCCTAACCGGAGACACATGGAGTTGAGGGAGCCAAGAGAGACACAGAGCAATGCAGGGGGAACCAAGTGGACACTGACAGTAAGTGTCACTGATCCAGGCACCCAGCAATGCTACTGAACCCAGTCCCCACCACCACCACTGATTCCATCCCCCCAGCACTGCCACTTATCCCGCCCCCCTTAGCACTGCCACTTATCCCACCCCCCCTAGTGCTGCCACTCATTCCATGCCCCCCTTTAGCACTGGCACTCATCCCATCCCCCCTAGCACTGCCACTCATCCCCTCCCCCTCAGCACTGGCACTCATCCCATCCCCCCCCAGCACTGCCACTCATCCCACCTGCCCAGCACTGCCATTCATTGAGAGAAAGAACAAGCAAGATGGATAGAGAGAGAGAGAAATATGGGGAAAAAACCAAGACATTAGGATAGAGAGAGACAAAAGGGAAAGAAAGGAGAACAAAGAGAAAGAGGGGTATCCTAAAATCATAAAGGGTTTTAATACTGTAGGAGTGGAAGGGACTCAGGGAGCGATATGTCCGTGGGTTAGGGGCGCAAATTACTTGCCTTGCCTTGGGTACTGACAACCCACGCTACAGAAATAATTTTACTGTTAGGGGTCCCCACAACTTGGGAAATTTTATAAAGGGGTCACAGCACTAGAGGTTGAGGACCACTGCTCTACAGGCTTATGATTCAACAGATGCTGATAGCCATGCCCCCTGCAACCTTTTCCTATCCCACTGTAGTGCAAGGCAGGCACTGCCTATGTGAGAGCGACAACTGCGATGTGTCACTGGTTTGTGGGAGGAAACTGTACAGTCGTGGCCAAAAGTTTTGAGCAGTGGCAGCTCGTCCATTAGGGGCGCACAGGCAGCGCCTCTCCCTATCCATGCATCTGGGCCCCTGACCTACATACAGGGCGCCAGATTATGGATTCAAATTGGGGGGGGGGGGGGTGCTCCCGATTGACCAAAATGTCAGGCGATCCTATTGGACACCTAGCACCTAGGAGGAGGAGAGAGGAGACTCACGCCGTGCTGGAGATGAGGACACCGGAGCCTCTGCCTGCAGCCCGCCACCTAGATCGGGTCTGCCGTGCTGGAGATGAGGGCACCAGAGCCGCTGCCCGCCACCTAGATGGGGTAAGTGCTGGACCGATCAGCAGACAGCAGGTGGGGTTTTTTTTTGGTTCCCCCCCCCCACCCAAAAAAATAACCCACCAGCCGCCACTGGTTTTGAGAATGACACAAATATTAATGTTCACAAAGTCTGCTGCTTCACTGTTTTTAGATCTTTTAGTCAGATGTTACTATGGAATACTGAAGTATAGTTACCATAAGTGTGAAAGGCTTTTATTGACAATGACATGAAGTTTATGCAAAGAACCAATATTTGCAGTGTTGACCCTTCTTTTACAAGATCTCTGCAATTCCCCCCGGCACGCTGTCACTCAACGACTGGGCCACATCACTGATGGCTGCCGCCCCATTCTTGCATAATCAATGCTTGGAGTTTTTCAGAATTTATGGGTTTTTTTCTTTTTTTTTGTTCACTCACCTCTTGAGGATTGACCACAAGTTCTCAATGGGATCAAGGTCTGGGGAGTATCCCTTCCATGGACCCAACATTTTGATGTTTTCTTCCCCTAGCCACTTAGTTATCACTTTTGCCTCATGGCGAGGTGCTCCACCATGCTGGAAAAGGCATTGTTCCTCACCAAACTGTTCTTGGATGGTTGGGAGAAGTTGCTCTCGGAGGATGTTTTTGTAGCATTCTTTATCCATGGCGGTGTTCTTAGGCAAAATTGTTAGTGGACCCACTCCCTTGGCTGAGAAGCGACCCCACACATGAATGGTCTCAGGAGGCTCTACTGTTGGCATGGTACAGGACTGATGGTAGTGCTCACCTTTTCTTCTCCGGGCAAGGTTTTTTCTGGATGCCCCAAACATTTGGAAAGGGTATTCATCAGAGAAAATGACTTTACCCCAGTCCTCAGCAGTCCAATCCCTGTACCTTTTACAGATTATCAGTCTGTCCCTGATGTTTTTCCTGGAGAGAAGTGGCTTCTTTGCTGCCCTTCTTGACACCAGGCCATCCTCCAAAAGTCTTCTCCTCATACCTGCCTGCTGCCATTCCTGAGCAAGCTCTGCACTGGTGGTACCCTGATTAAACTAAAGGTTTAGTTCACCTTCATTTTTTTTTTACTAACCCCGTACTTTTTAGGATGGGCTTTAAAATGTATGCATATCTATGGTCAACATGTGAAATTCTATATTTATTTTTTTTATATTTTATTTTTTACAAATTTTGTGACAAAAAAATGACAACTTCAAAAAACTCACAATGCCTCTTATTAAATACCTTGGACTGCCTACTTTCCAAAAAGGGATCATTTGGGGGGGGATTTGTACTGTCCTGGCGTTTTTGGGTCTCCAAAAATTAAATCGGCCGTCAGTACATCAAGATTGATCGATTTTCAGATATATGTCCCATTTGTGGACTCTATAACTTTCCTACAGACTAAATAATATACACTGATTTGGGATATTTTCACCAAAGAAATGGAGCAGAATACATTTTGGCCTAAATTTATGAAGAATGATTATTTATTTGCAAAATTTTAAACCAGAAATGAAACAATTTTTTGTATATTTAGCAAAACTTAAAAAACCCCATTGGGGTTAACTACTTGGCGCCCGCACTATAGCCAAAAGATGGCTACAGTGCGGGCTTAAAAAAACAGAGAGGGCATACATGGATGTCCTCCCATGCCCGCGCTGTGTTCTGTGTTCGCCGAGTCCTTGGGATCACAGCCCTTTACCACCTGATCAGCTGTCAGCCAATGACAGCTGATCACATGATGTAAACAGAAGCCGGTTATCAGCTTTTTTTTTATTCCTCACGTTGACAGCGTGAGGAGAAAAGAAAAAAGACGATTACTGGCTTCTGTAAGAGGGACATCGGTAATATACAGTGACCACCAGTGTGCTAATCAGTGCCCACCAGTGCCACCTATCAGTGTCCATCAGTGCTACCAATCAGTGCCCATCTGTGCCTCATCATCAGTGTCACCTATCAGTGCCACCTATCAGTGCTGCATATCAGTGCCACCTACCAGTGCCTATTAGTGCCAATCAGTGCCACATATCAGTGCCCATCAGTGCTGTCTATCAGGGCCAACTCTCAGTGCCCTTCAGTACCGCCTATCAGGGCCCATCAGTGCTGCCCATCAGTGCATCATCATCAGTACCACCTATTAGTGCTGCCTATCAGTGCCACCTGCCAGTGTCTATCAGTGCCAATCAATGCCACATATCAGTGACCATCAGTGCAGTCTGTCAGGGCTACCTCTCAGTGCCCTTCAGTGCTTCCTGATCAGTGCCCATCAGTGCCACCTATCAAAGCCCATCAGTGCCACCTATCAGTGCAGCCTATCAGTGCCCATTAGCGCAGCCCTATCAGTGGCCATTAGTGCCACCTATCAGTGCCGCCTCATCAGTGCAGCCTATCAGCGCACATCAGTGAAGCAGAAAAATCACCTGTTTGGAAAATGTTATAATAAACTATGAAAACTGTTTTTTCTTTTCAACATTTTCCATATTTTTTTGTTTGTTTAGCAAAAAATAAAACCCTAGAGATGATCAAATGCCACTGAAAGAAATCTCTATTTGTGTGAAAAAAATTATAAAGATGTCATATGTGTACAGCGTAGCATGACCGCGTAATTGTCTTTCAAATTGTGACAGCGCTGAGAGCTGGGAATTGGCTTGGGCAGGAAGGGGGTTGAAGCGGTTAAAGTTCACTCGGCACAGGAACTCGAGGACGGGAAAGGAAAGGAAAGGCATCTTGGTTTTTAATGATCGGGCCACTTTAAGCTCAACTAACCACCTCCTCCCTTCAAACCCTTCAGCTTGCAGAGCAAGCACCTCCACCGCAAGCCTTATTTCAGCTGGGCTGACATGTGACAGCTCTGTATAAAGACAGATTTCAAGTAATAACACAAGCTGAATGGAAAAATGATTTAATGACTTTTGAAGGAATACATAATAGAAGTAAAGGGTGTTTTATATATATTTGCCTGCAGTTCTTTAACTGATCTGCATCTCCCGTGATGGTTAGTCATCCAGGATGTGATAAATTTCTTTTGATGAAACAACTGCATCAAACTGCGAAAACTGGTCAAATATTCCGCTCCCGCCATACGCGTGCCGTCTCAGGCTTTTTCTTTTCTTCTGAAAATAAGATTTACCTCTTACATAATTTTGCTGTGTTTTGCAGAACAAGATGAAATGGAAAGCTAATCTAAATTACCTGACTTCGAAATGTTTGTGATCAAACAGATTTATTTTCACATCGATAATTTTAATTTGTTCCCTGCTTACAGTGCGCCAGAAACGGGAGACATTTTTCATTTTTTTTTAAATATACAAAAAAAAAAAAAAAGAAGTAGAGACAGAGACCGGGGAACATAGTGATGGGTGGCTGGTGGCTAGCTCATAACTTTTAATACCTGTGACAGACCCAGCCAGGACAGGGGCTTTTGGAGAGAACTGTGGGGTGGCCGCTTGCCTACTGACTATGAGCCCTGGCTTTTAAGGGAACACTACTCTTTGGGGGGTGTGGCTAGGGGACCCTTGGAGTGGTCTTGTTTCTGATTCAAGTCCATGTCGCTCCAAAACACCTAGATTCTGGGAACTGCACTTAGATATATAGTTAGGGCCTCTAAGCACAAAACCAACAATGACTCCTTTAGGTTGTGATACTTAGGGAATATGTTAATATCATCAGCTCAAAGCAACCTGATTCTGGGATCTCCTTATATAATCTGTTTAGGGTGTTATGTGTTAGGTGTCTTTCTCCCATTGTGTGCCTTCTAGGAGGTGTGCATTGCCGTTGTTAATTGAGTCACCTACTGTTTCTGTCTGTCTGCTCATCTTGGACCATTGTGGGCTGGGTGTGGGACAGTCTGGTCACCTAAGCTGGTTTAAGTGACTAGCTGTAAATTAACTCATGTTAATTAGATCACTGTCAGCTATTAGTTGCTAGATGTGGATTAGCATACTGTTTATGTTGGCTGTTCCTTAGCTATGTTAATGATGTTCCTGTACAGGTACTCCTCGCTTAACGACCGACCTGTTTAGCGACCGCTCGCACTTACGACCATCTCACCGTTTAGGTGACCGCTCGCACTTACGACCATCTCATTATGTTCTGTAATACTGTACATTGCAGTAAATTACACAACCTATGCAAATTAAAACAAGTGGAAGTTTTCAGTTTGATCTTTCTTGTTATTTTACTTATTCAGAATACTGTATTGTCAAATACTATGCATATACTGTACTACTGTATACAGTACATGCAGTTCCTCACTTAACAACCAATTCGCTTAACGACCAAGTCGTTGAAACGGAACTCGGTCGTTAAGCGAGGAGTACCTATATACAGTTTAATTTGCATAAGATAATGTGATTAGGCTCACCTGATCTGGTGTGCTATATATTCTGTGTGATTTAGCAAGTTGGGTTCTAGTTTCAGAGCACCTAAGCTAGTGTCACCTATATTCTTGGGTGCAATATTCAGCTATAATACCTGGTTCTTGGGTCCAGGCTGGAGGAAGCTATATAAGAGAGAAAAGGAAGGCGCACGAACCTAGTGCATTACCAAAAATAATAATTTATTCCAAATGAATGTAAAAAAGGGGTACTCACAAAAAAACCACAGGACATAATAAAACGAAGGCACAAGGCAGGTAAAAAGCTGACACGTTTCAGGGGCGGACCCCCTTCCTCGAAGCTCTGAGGAAGGGGGTGCGTGAGCTTTTTACCTGCCTTGTGCCTTCATTTTATTATGTCCTGTGGTTTTTTTTGTGAGTACCCCTTTTTTTACATTCATTTGGAATAAATTATTATTTTTGGTAATGCACTAGGTGCGTGCGCCTTCCTTTTCTCTCTTTTGTAGTACCTTTCGGATTCCCCGTCCGAGGAGGGCAGCACACATCAGGTCACCTCATCTTTCCCACATGATTACCTGCCACCTTGAGGAACTTTTAGCGCTGGATTTTTATTTGTACTGGAGGAAGCTATATGTTGACAGAAGCACCCAAGCTTGGTGCTGGATGGTTCCATCACAATACCTGTGATAGAAACATCAGATAGAAGCTGCAGATCTCTTCCAGATCAACATCTAGTGCTGAGGAAAGCTGAATGTATTCAGAGCTTAGAGGAGGGCAGCTTCCATTAGAGGCAGGGGCATTTTATGAAATTGGTGGGCCTGCTGATAACGCATATAGCAAGGAGAAAGCTGCATTAAACGCCTGCTCTTATCTCCAGCTCTAAGCACTTGCCCAAGACATGTGCTGGCAAGAGGAAAGCAGGGAAAGAGGGAGCATATCAGCCTCCATCCCTCTGCATTCCTCTTGCTGTTTTGAGCAGTAAATGGCGAGTCAGTAGCTGTTACAGAGGATATAAATAAACAATTCTAAGGTTAAAGAAAATATTTTCAGATCTTACAATGTAACGTTGCAGAATATCAGACGTCTACACTTTGATGTACAAAGGAACGTTGGGAATTTTTTATTCTTCTTTCAAACAGAAAGAAGCTACTCTGCTTGGAATACCCAATGATGAAAATCAGAACACAATCTGATTTTCCTACATTTTTTATTCAGTGCTTACTTTTCTGTGCCCTCATCTCTCTCAGGGCATACATGCTTCGTCTGTTTCCTTTTTTAAAGGCTAATTTTCCCAGCAGATGTAGACCTTCATTTTTCTCCTCATTCTCTTCATATTCATTATACTACATGTAAGAAGATACAGAGTGTATGATCTACACTTTTCCATCCTGTGTCTTTCTCACTCTCTTTCTTTCTCCACCTCTTCTAATGGCAGCTGCCAAAGATCTGGATTTCTTCTCCCTTTGAAGAGGTGGAATCTCCCTAACAGGACATATAAAGCCATGGAATACTGACCAGTATTTAAAACCCTTCTCCGCCCAATGCCAAAAAATTTTGGCTGTAGGTCCTCTGGAAAGTGGTGTAATTGCTTGCTCCCCTTTTCCTCTAAACTCCTTGAAACCCTGGTCTACAACCGAGTGACCACCTTATTAAGAATAACCTTCTTGATCTGCTTCAATCTGGATTTCGCCCTTAACACTCAACTGAAACTGCTCTTTTAAAACTCACAAATGACTTACTAACAGCAAAAAGCAATGGACACTATTCTATACTCCTACTTCTGGACCTTTCGGCTTCCTTTAATATGGTTGACCACCCCCTCCTCCTCAAAAAACTTTACCCCTTTGGTCTCCATGCCTGTGGTCTTCGCTGGCTCTCATCCTAACTATCCCACCGTACCTTCAAAATTACTTGCAATTCTACTTCCTCCACCCCTCTTCCTTCCTCCATCGGGAACCCCCCCAAGGTTCAGTTCTTGGACTTCTATTTTCCATCTACACCTCCTCCCTAGGTCAGCTGATAGCCTCCCATGGCTTTCAATGTAATTTCTAGGCTGACGACACCCAAATTTATCTCTCCCCCCCTCAGCTCATTTCATCAGTCTCCTCACACATCACTAACTCACTAACATACATATCTGTCTGGATGTCTCACCACTTCCTCAAACTCAACTTGTCCAAAATTGAGCTCATAATATTTCCTCCCCAATGTGTCTCTTCCCCTGACTTCTCCATCAAGAGCAATGGCACAACCAACCATTCCATCCTCACATGCCAGAGTGCTAGTTGTTATCCTGGACTCTGAAATCTCCTTTCAGCCCCATATCCAATCACTTTCCAAAGCTTGCCACCTCAACTTCCACAACAATCTCCAAAATACGTCCCTTCCTAACCAATGAAACCACAAAGCCCCCGATTCATTCCCTGGTTATCTCTCAACTCGGCTACTGCAACTCCCTCCTCATTGGCTTACATTTAAATAGGGTATACCCCTTTAGTCCATCATAAACGCTCCTGCCAGACTCATCCACCTTACAAACTGCTCATGTCTGCTACCCCTTCTGCCAATCCCTCCATTGGCTGCCACTCACCCAATGAATTAAATGCAAAATACTAACTAATAACTTACAAAGACCTCCACAACTCGGCCCCCAGCTACTTTACTAACCTAGTCTCAAAATACCAAACAAATCATCCTCTTCGTTTCTCCCAATACCTCCTGTTCTCTAGCTCCCTCATCCCCTCCTCCCATACTCGCCTCCAGGACCTCTCCCGAGCCTCTCCCATCCTTTGGAATTCCCTACCCCAATCTGTCCAACTATCTCCAACTCTGTCCACTTTTAGGCAATCCCTGAAAAGTTTTCACTTCAGAGAAGCCTATCCTGCCCTCATCTAACAACTGCACCTATATTTCTTCATCAGCTCATCCCCCATAGTTATTACCTTTTGTATCACTTGACCCTCCCTCTTAGATTGTAAGCTCTAACGAGCAAGGCCCTCTGATTCCTCCTGTATTGAATTGTCTTGTAACTGTACTGAATGCCTTAACATTATAAAGAGCTGCACAAACTGTTGGTGCTATATACATCCTGTATAATATTAATAATAATTGATGTTGGGCATAGCACTCAATGAAGTCTACATTTGACACTTAAGCTTCTCAGCACTCATGGTGAATGACAATCTCTGAAGCAACACTAGTTCCGGGGCAGTGCCAGTTCTGTGGCAACGTTGGTTATGGGTCCATGTGGCCTTTGTATTATTACAGATAGTCGCCGACCTGCTAGGCAACTAGTACCACGTACATTAGCATCCCTAAAGCTGAATGGGGGCCTCTGCTATAGAGGCTACAGTTGTCACCTAGTCATAGCGAATTCCAACCTTTGAAGCAACACTGGTTTGGACAGTGTGGACTGTCTGCCAATTGAGACGCAGTTTGCTGAACTCCTGTCTCCTTTGCAACACCCTGAAATAGAAGGTAACTCTAAACCCTGGTGTGGGATTGTTGTACTGGTGGTGAGCCAACCTGATATTCTCATCATGCCAGAACTATGGACTGTTTTTGTTTGTTTTGCTGAAGAAAGCTATTTTTGTTTGATTGTTTTTAAGTGGACAATTAAGAGTTTACATGTACAAACAGCAGGCTGGTGATTCTGACTTCCCATATTACACCCCAAAATGCCCTACAAGTAACCAGAAGAAAAAGCAATCTGTTCCTATTTACTAGAGGCATCACTCTGCACCCAAACACATGAATTCAAATAGTTCCCGTGACAAAAAAAAATGCTGGTTACCGATGAGATAAACAAGCAGCGGTAATTCTTCGCCTATTAAATCCTTCCAGCGGACCCTCTCGTCCCGGACAGTCACTTGAGCGTGAATCTGTGCTCGGACGGTAATTGGATGAGAATAGTGACTTCTGCTGATTTTAATCTTAGATTAGAAAGTCCCAAACATCTTGTCTGCACTTTAATCATTCTTTGGGAAGCCAAATAAAATACAAACACTGACGGTGACAGCCTAGACCTGCCTTGTCTTATCATCTAAAGAGATCCGGTAATTGCTGAAAACCGGTGAGCGGAACGTCTCCTGGCTGCGCAATTCAAGTGGCACAGATGGACCGGCGCAGATAACCAGTTCGCTGGCAGACTGTCATGTGATCTGAGCAACTTTGGAGCTGCATTAAAGTCCACGTTGCTTTTTCCCCCCCCTCCTATCTTCCACCTGTCACATAGTTGCTAAGCATTCTTAATGTTGAACTTGAGGCAAACTAAGTATTTGGTTGGAAGGCGCACATGGGAGCTGTTTTGCCTGCCAAAGATTTTGTAAATCTGTTCAGTCAGTCCTGAGGTTTACACAGCCCTGCCAGGCAGTACAGTCAAGTTAACTTTTCTTTAAAGCAGCTAAAACCCAACCCATCCCCAAGCCAGTTGTCACCCTCCCTCACCCAGTTCACCCCAGCCAAAATTAGTTGCATTATTTAATTTATGATTCTCACTTTTTTAAGCTATCTTCAGGCGATCACGTGATGTACAGACACCACTTTGGATCTTTTCCCAGAAAGCCTGTTCCACATTGCCGCCAGAGATGGATACTGCCCTACATGCCCTGCTGCCCTACTTTGCCCCCAGAGAGAGAGACTGCTCCACATTGCCCCAGAAGAAGACTGCTCCACATTGCCCCCAGAGGAAGACTGCTCCACATTGGCCCCAGACTGCTCCACATTGCTCCCAGAGAGAGAGACTGTTCCACATTGCCCCCTGGAGAGAGACTGTTCTACATTAACTCCAGAGAGACTGCTCCACATTGCTCCCAGAGAGAGAGACTGCTCCACATTGCCCCCGCAGAGAGAAACTGCTCAACATTGTCCCAAGAGGGAGAGAGACTGCTCCGCATTTCCCCCAGAGAGAGACTGCTCCACATTTCCACCAGACAGAGAGACTGCTCCACATTTCCCCCAGACAGAGAGACTGCTCCACATTGCTCCCAGAGAGAGAGACTGTTCCACATTGCCCCCGCAGAGAGAAACTGCTCAACATTGTCCCAAGAGGGAGAGAGACTGCTCCACATTTCCCCCAGAGAGAGACTGCTCCACATTTCCCCCAGACAGAGAGACTGCTCCATATTGCCCCCAAAGAGATAGACTGCTCCACATTGCCCCCAGAGAGAGAGGCTGCTTCACATTTCCCCCAGAGAGAGAGACTGAACCACATTGACCCCAGAGAGAGAGAGAGACTGCTCCACATTTCCCCCAGAGAGAGCAACTGCTCCACATTGCCCCCCTAGAGAGAGACTGCTCTATATTGCCCCCCAGAGAAAGACTGCTTCACATTGCGCCCAGAGAGAAAGACTGCTCCACATTATCCCCAGAGAAAGACTGCTCCACATTGCCCCCAGAAAGAGACTGCTCCACATTTTGCCCTGAGAGAGAGAGGGAGAGACTGCTCCACATTGCCTCCAGAGAGAGAGACTGCTCCACATTGCCATCAGAGAGAGAGAGACTGCTCTACATTTCCCCCAGAAAAAGAGACTGCGTTACATTGCCCCCAGAGAGAGAGAGACTGCTCCACATTGCCATCAGAGAGAGAGAGACTGCTCTACATTTCCCCCAGAGAGAGAGATTGAGCCACATTGCCCCGAGAGAGAGTGACTGCTCTACATTGCCCCAGAGAGAGAGACTGCTCCACATTTCCCCCAGAGAGAGTGACTGCTCTACATTGCCCCAGAGAGAGACTGCTCTACATTGCCCCCAGAGAGGGACTGCTCCAAATAGCCCCCAGAGAAACACTGCTCCACATTGCCCCCAGAGAAACACTGCTCACATTGCCCCCAAAAAGAGACTGCTCTACATTTCGCCCTGAGAGAGAAAGAGAGAGACTGCTTCACATTGCCCCCAGTGAGAGAGACTGCTCCACATTGGCATCAGAGAGAGACTGCTCTACATCCCCCCCAGAGAGAGACACTGTTCCACATTGCCCCCAGAGAGGGAGACTGCTTTACATTGGTCCCTTAGAGAGACTGCTCTACATTTCCCCCAGAGAGAGAGGCTGCTTCACATTTCCCCCAGAGAGAGAGAGACTGCTCCACATTGGCCCCAGAGAGAGAGCGAGAGACTGCTCCACATTTCCCCCAGAGAGAGTCTCGTCAGTGAGAGGGACCCCCGTTACACCGCGTCAGAGAGAGAGACACCCTTTACACCTCGTCAGAGAGA
>BLSH010129786.1:675256-692700 GCA_018402905.1 Glandirana rugosa | reverse complement strand
AGAGAGAGACCCCCGTTACACCTCGTCAGAGAGAGAGACTACCGTTACACCTCGTCAGAGAGAGAGATCCCCCTTACATCTCGTAAGAGAGAGAGACTACCGTTATACCTCGTCAGAGAGAGAGACCCCCGTTACACTTCAGAGAGAGAGACTGCTCCACATTGCCCCCAGAGAGAGACTCATCCACATTGCCCCCAGAAAGAGACTGCTCTACATTTCGCCCTGAGAGAGAGAGAGAGACTGCTTCACATTCCCCCCAGAGAGAGACTCATCCCCCAGAGAGAGACTCATCCACATTGCCCCCAAAGAGAGACTGCTCCACATTGCCCCAAGAGAGAGCGACTGTTCCACATTGGCCCCAGAGAGAGAGACTGCTCCACATTTCCCACAGAGAGAGAGACTGCGCCACATTGCCCCCAGGGAGAGTGACTGCTCTACATTTCCCCCAGAGAAAGAGACTGTGCCACATTGGCCCCAGAAAGAGAGACTGCTCCACATTGCACCCAGAGAGAGAGACTGCTCCACATTTCCCACAGAGAGAGACTGCTCTACATTGCATCTAGAGAGAGAGAAAGACTGCTCTACATTGTCCCCAGAGAGACAGACTGCTCTAGATTTCCCTATAACAGAGGCAGCTCCACATTGCCCCCAAAGGGAGAGACAGCTCCACATTGTCCCTAGAAAAGTAGACTGCTCCATATTGCCCCCAGAGAGAGAGACTGCTCCACATTGCCCCCAGAGAGAGAGACTGCTCCACATTAGTGGTGATGGATGAGCACTGGACAAGCAGACAGAGCTGGGTAGCAGCAGGCAGAGTGAATGTGAGCCCTGGAGGATGACTCCTGCAACCACGAGAGTCCCAACTCCTTTGCAATGGAATGGTGGCAGGTGGGAAAATGTGTCAGGTGTGGCTTTTATTCACACTCCAGATGTGCACCATGATGTCACATGCAAGTGCGCACCCAGACCCACCCCGTCACCTCAGCAGTAGCATTCAACTATCTCTGGAACTGTGGATGTGCAGTTCTGAGCTTACAGCAGCCATATTTTCATGGGCACTCTTTTTCTTGTCCCTGACTTTTACAACCCATCTGTGAATTTATGGACAGTTGGCAACCCTGAGGACCACCCAATGCCAAAAGGTCATAAAAAGAAGAAGACCCTGTGGCAATCAAAAAATAATAAAGAAATACTTTGGGTGGGGACACCAAGGGGGAGTTGGGGGGGGGGGTGACTGGCATACTGGGGGGTTGAGCCCAGATTTTAATTTTGCGCACAGGACATGGGGTCATGAACATATCATCTGCATTATGATTTAGCAGAATGACTCCATTATGTATACAAAGCTTTTATCGGGAGCCGGTTGTGTTCCGCTGTCTTCTTCACACACAACCCAGGGCAATACACACAGTATTATTAGCCAGGAACAAGTTAGATTATGTGATACTAGACTTGACAGAATCATAAGGCGAGCATATGTCATATAATAATAGCAACATGATAGGGCATCAATGTACTGAGCTGTGACTTGACGTAAATGGGTCTCTATCTTGTATCATTAGATTAGATTCACTTTAGCCGTGGCTCCTGTCCATAAATAACAGAATTATCATTTTATGTAGTTCTGCCGTAAACAGGATCCAAGGAAAAAGATGTATTAAGTGGAACAGGCGAGCTGCTGGGAGATATAGAAAATGACGGTTGGGAGAGTGTTAGGAGAGCCGGAGCTGGAATATACAATAGACGCGGTTCTAGTAAGTTGATATTCTGAAGCTTACAGCTGCTCTATGGACGCTCTAGTAGGAAACTTATATTGTCAGTGTTATTACAGCCAAGGAGCACAAGAAACTGATACAATGCATCCTATTAAATACAATTTCTAGTGTTTAAATTGGTCTTAATAAACCCCTCCCTCCATGCTTTGTAGTGGACTCCATGTTGAATATATTGCCCTTAGTGCATCTTGCTGAGCTTAAAGTGGTCTGAAGTTTACCTGGTTTATCTCTGGCTGGTGGCCACTTTAAACAGGCCTTAGAATATTTCTCCTTACAGCTGCTCTTTGCTCCCTTTCTAGCCTTTCATCTACTGCACTTAGTACACCTTGCTGAGCTTAAAGTGGTCTTTAGTGGACCTATGCCTGGGGGCTCCTTTGAGCCGCCCACAGAATATTTCTCCATATCGTTGCTCCCTTCCTAGCCTTGAATCTATTGCACTTAATACATCTGGCTGAGCTTAAAGTGGTAGTAAACCCATTCATTTAACAGTTTATAAACCAGTCACATTTCCGGCACGTGCCGGAAATGTAACACTCCCATTGGTTGTGCTCTAAACCAAACTGTCAAACCATCCAATGGCTGGTGTCATAGCCGATCACATGTGCAAGCATCATGGCAGTTGTACATTAAACAGAGGCTAAGATGGCAGCTTCCTTGGCTGAAAATGATAGGAGGGTTTACTACCACTTTAAAGTGGACTTAAGTGGACCTAGTATATCTCTAGCTGGTGGCCCCTTTAAGCAACCCACAGAAAATGTCTCCCTACTGCTCCCTTCCTAACCTTGATGGACAGGGCAGAAAGACTCTTTAAGCCACCTGTAAAATATTTCTCCCTACCGGTGTTCATTGCTCCCTTCCTAGCTTTGAATCTATTGCACTTAGTGTATCTCGCTGAGCCTAAAGTGGTCTTAAGTGGACTTACTGTATTTCTAGCTGATGGCCCCTTTAAGCCGCCTGCAGAATATTCCTCCCTATCACAGCTCCTTTCGTTAGACTTGAATCTATTGCAATTAGTACATCTTGCTGAGCTTAAAGTGGACTTAAGTGGACCTTGTATATCTCTAGCTGGTGGCCCCTTTAAGCAACCTGTGGAAAATACCTCCCTACTGCTGCACACTGCTCCCTTCCTAATCTTGATGAACAGTGCAGGGTGATTCTTTAAGCCACTTGTAAAATATTTTCCCTATCGCTGTTGATTGCTCCCTTCCTAACTTTGAATCTCTTGCACTTAGTGCATCTTGCTGAGCCTAGAGTGGTCTTAAGTGGACTTACTGTATTTCTAGCTGATGGCCCCTTTAAGCTGCCTGCAGAATATTCCTCCCTATCGCAGCTCCCTTCGTTAGACTTGAATCTATTGCACTTAGTACATCTCACTGAGCTCAAAGTGATCTGAAGTGGACCTAGTTTATCTCTTGCTGGTTGCCCCCTTAAACAGGCCTTTGAATATTTCTCCTTACTGTTGCTTGCTGCTCCCTTCCTAGCCTTGAATCAATTGCACTTAGTACATTTCACTTAGCTTAAAGTAGTCTTAAGTGGACCTAGTGTATTCCTAGCTGGTGAGCCCTTTAAACAGGCCTTAGAGTATTTCTCCCTATAGCTGCTCCTTGCTTTCTTTCTAGCCTTTCATCTACTGCACTTAGTATATCTTGTTGAGCTTAAAATGGTCTTAAGTGGACCTATGTCTGGGGGCTCCTTTGAGCCACCCAAAGAATATTTCTCCATATCGTTGCTCCTTTCCTAGCCTTGAATCTATTCCACTTAATACATCTTGCTGAGCTTAAAGTGGACTTACATGGACCTAGTATATCTCTAGCTGGTGGCCCCTTTAAGCAACCTGCAGAAAATGTCTCCCTACTGCTGCACGCTGCTCCCTTCCTAACCTTAATGGACGGTGCAGAACGACTATTTAAGCCACCTGTAAAATATTTCTCCCTACCACTGTTCATTGTTCCCTTTCTAGCTTTGAATCTATTGCACTTAGTGTATCTCGCTGAGCCTAAAGTGGTCTTAAGTGGACTTACTGTATCTCTAGCTGATGGCCCCTTTAAGTCGCCTGCAGAATATTCCTCCCTATCGCAGCTCTTTTCGTTAGACTTGAATCTATTGCAGTTAGTACATCTTGCTGACCTTAAAATGGTCTTAAATGGACTTAGTATTTCTCTAGCTGGTGGCTCCTTAAGCAACCCACAGAAAATGTCTCCCTACTGCTGCACGCTGCTCCCTTCCTAGCCTTGATGGACAGTGTAGGGAGACTTTTTAAGCCACCTGCAAAATATTTCTCTCTACCGCTGTTCTTTGCTCCCTTCCTAGCTTTGATTGCACTTAGTACATCACCCTAAGCTTAAAGTGGTCTTAGGTGGATCCAGTGTATCTCTAGCTGGTGGCCCCTTTAAACAGCCCTTAGAATATTTCTCCCTAATGTTGCTCCCTTCCTAACCTTGAATCTATTGCACTTAGTACATTTTGCTGAGCTTAAAGTGATCTGAAGTGGACCTAGTGTATCGCTGGCTGGTGGGCCCTTTAAGCCACCCACAGAATATTTCTCTGCCACTGCTTGCTACTCCCTTCCAAGCCTTGATGGACAGGGCAGGGAGACTCTCCCCTAACAGTGAATGCTCTTATGAGTAATCCAAGGGTCCCAACACCAGCAGACTTGTTAGCCCACTGGCCAGTGGTTTGGTAGGGCATTTATCTAGTAGTATTCACAAGGACCCAAGGAAAACAGGATCTAAGAAACCAGATGTATTAAACGGAACAGGAAAGTTGCAAGGAGATTTAGAAAATTACGGTTGGGAGAGTTTTAGAAAAGCCAGAGCTGGAACATACAACGGGCACAGGCCAAAGGGCACAAGAGCCTGATAAAGCTTATTAAATAAAGGTTTAATGTTTAAAGTGGTCTTTCTAGTGGTCTCCATGTTGCATCCTTTGCACTTAGTACATCTCTTTGAACTTAAGTGGACATGGTGTATCTCTAGCTGGTGGCCCCTTTAAGCAGCCCACAGAAAATTTCTCCCTACTGCTGCTCATTGCTCCTTTACTAGTCTTGATGGACAGCGCAGGGAGACTCTAAGCCACCTGTAGAATATTTCTCCCTACCGCTGCTAGTTGCTCCCTTCCGAGCCTTGAATTTTTTGCACTTAATACATCTTGCTGAGCTTAAAATTGTCTTAAGTGGACCTGGTGTATCTCTGGCTGGCAGCCCCTTTAAGCCACCTGCAGAATATCTCTCACTGCTGCTGCTCATTGCTCCCTTCCTGGCTGTTTACCACTGACAGGAGTACTTACAATGACCAGCTTTATTTATGTAAAACCTTTATCCCAAAATGATCAAAACTGTCCCATAAAGTGTGAGCTGGAGGTCGATTTCAATGTGTACCTGTATCTAAATCTGCTAGTACATCTAACACTCCCCCCCTCCCCCCAGACTGACACTGCTGCAATCCAAAGGTATCTCTGTTGCTCCTTCATCCATAGTGGGGGCACTCTACTACAGAAGGCATGTTACTGGCCTGATCACCAGGTGAAAACTAATGTAGCCACCACATCTAATGATTGGTAAGCTGCAATATGTTACATTTGGGTTTAATATTGTTAGAAATTCTGTATATAGCCCTACAGAACAGGCAGTGCCCAGTCCACATGGGCTTTGCTGCTTAACTGCAGACAGGAAACAGGAACTTTATTTATACAGAGAAAAGACATAGAGTTTAAAGCGGTTGTCAACCTGTGATAACCACTTTAACCTACAGGTAAGTCTAGAATAAGGCTTACCTATAGGTGCACTGCATATCTCCCAAATATTGTACGGTTCAGGAGATATACAGTGTTCTGCATGTGCCGACGTCATGTCGGCACATGCGCAGTGAAGAAGCGGCCTCCGTGCCGTTTCTCCACTGACTGTGTGCCGTGACTGGTGGCTCCCAGGGAAGAGGGGCAGCAGATGGACGCGGCCTGGAGTGGGGACATCGCTGGACGCCGCAGGCTTCGCTTCCAGGTAAGTGGCACATAATGGGCTGCTATGCGATGCATAACAGCCCATTATGCTTCTACTTTACAGGGTTATATTGAGGAAGTAAACCCAATCTGGATTTACTTGCTCTTTATCCATAATGCAGTTACAAACTTATAAACACTGCCATCTATGGGCTGATATAGTTGTTGCACAAAATACAAATGAAAATTGTATTCCAACAAACACAACTTTAATTTATTATGCCAGTGATTATATTTCTACATTTCTTTCTATTCTAAAGACATTTAAAAGCTGGGGGCACGGGGGAATGATAATGTACTGATCCAACATTGTTATTACTCTCTTATTACATTGTATTATAGAGTACAAATTATTTTCTTTTTCAGGTTGGCTAGCTTAGAATAGTCAAAGAATACAGATATAGCAAAACAAAATCCAAGGTGAAAATGTATTTTTTTCAGTGATCCCTGGATATTAGCCTTATCCTGTAATAATGACTGCGTGGTAACAAAAGATGCTAAGCATTACACAATAACACTTCCATTATTAACTCACTTTAAAGTAATATATGAACAAAGATCAATCGCCACCAAGGTTGGGCCGGTTCTTTTTTCTGGTCCGCTGAGTGGTTTCAACGCACAAAGTAGCAATTATTAATCCATTATCTAGACGGGCACCTAATGACTGACAATGACAGAAGAGAAGGCCGAGGATAAGTGTGTGGGAATGGGCAGTGGAGGAGGAAAAGATTACTATAGATTTTTTTAACATAAATAAAGAATATTGCTGGGAACATGTAGAGCATGGGCGAAGCGTTTCTTAGAAGCAGATGGAAAAGTCACAGAAGTGCACTCATTTTAAAGGCCGACTTGAGTCAAGTATTAACATCTAAACCACAAATATGAAACTCTACCTTGGCTTGTAAGAGGGGCCTCATCCTTGGCTCAATGTGGCGCCAAAGCACAAGTCCCTACCCCTGTCCCAACCCCGCTAGAACACTGTCCCTCCTGGTGAGGCCAAGCACTACATCTTGTGCCCTGATCCTTGTCATAGGCCTCCACATGACATTCCTGGCCATAGACCTTTATATCCCCAACAAAGGAATGTCTACACAAGAAATAGTTTTGCTGCACTTTACTGGTAATATTCAAGAAATAACAGTGAAAGCATGCCCAGCACTAAGCAGCCATCTCCATTTTAGTCTCTCCTCTACCTGAAGTCATTAATACAAGACTGGGCTCTCTGAAGTCACCTCTGTGCTAGGTACATCCCTCCCAGGAACCCTGAAGGGCCTCACACAGGGATCCCCAGGCCTTCTGCAATCACTCTAGCCCCTACCTCAATAAGGGACAGAATAACTACAGCTGGCTCCTCTTATGTATAGGTCCACTCCACCCAGCCTCTTGCCCTGTCCAGCGCCTATGTGTGCTGATTAAATCCACATAGGTGAGGTGTTTGGCTCCTATGCCCCAAGTGTGTGTGCTCCTTCCTACCTGACGTACAGTATAAATGGGTGCTGACTCACCCCTGACATTACTGCTGAAGGGCTCTAACTAAAGGGGACTTAGCACCTGATGACACTGTCTGCTCTAACACTATTCTGGCACAGAGTCACCTAGTGGAAAAATAGCTAACTGCACCTGGCTACAGGCTGGTCACATGATTGTGTTGCCCAGGTGGTCTTAATTAAAAGGGGGTTGGGATATGGATTGCCAGACATAGTTTGCATGTTAGCAAGACTATATATGCTGAATTTGTAATAAATAAGAATTACTTGTGGACAAGGTATAAAATATGTAATAAGAAGGATTATTTTTAATACTTACCTTGTTTTAGATGTCTTCTGGCTGGTCAGGCTTCTTTTCCAGCACTGGGAGGTCCTCTAGAAAGGGTTGTAGAAATAGGAAGGGATAGCCTGGCCGCTGCACACCTCGCCTCGCCCGGCCCAAGTGGTTAGCAGGTAAAAGCAGCCTTAGCTCATTTCATCCAAGCCACGTCCCCACTATGTTTCACTTTGCCCCCGAGGCTTATTCATGTTCTCCATAATTAAGCCCCGGGGATGGGGTGAAAAATGTTGGAGACGTGGCCTGGATGAATCGAGCTGAAGCTACTTTTACCTGCTAACCATGTGGGGCCGGATGAGGTGTGCGGCGGCCGGGTTATCTCTTCCTATTTCTGCAGCATGCTTTGGGTCTGGATGGACCTCCCCTCAGCCTACAACCTCAATTTTCAGTGGAATCCACTTCATTGGACCTTGATAGCCTAAGAAGGGACCCTTACACATTTATCGTTACTCCAGAAAGGGTTGTTGATATGTTGATGGCAAGGGATCCCCTTTGATGAAGTCAATAGACATAACGCGTAGGGAGGAGCTTAACAATGCTGATGGCATTGCAATTCTCTGCATCATTGTGCAGAACCGTGTGACCCTGTGATGTTGGCCCCAAGTTGGATGTCCATAACCATCACATGAACTCTGTGAAACGTCTCCTGTGACTGGATCACAGAACAATGAGCCTGGATGGGACAGCGCCAGAAGTAGGGTTAATATGGCAGCAAAATTTGTTCTTATTTTATTTTCTAATCAGTTGGCACATACACAGTGCTCTCCTTCTCTGCCTGTTGCTGATCTCAGAGAAACGTAGCCCTCACTGACCTCTGTAGCTACAGCTACTGCAGAGCAATTTATCCTCAAATCTCACAGCAGAATGACTACAGTCAAGTACTTCTCTCAGCAATTCAGCACCCCTGTTTTAAAGCTTATTTAACCACTTCCTGCCCGGCCTATAGACAAATGATGGCCAGGGAGGTGACTTTCACATCCTAACTGGACGCCATAAAATGTCCTATCAGGAAGTGCCGATCACAGCAGACGCAGGCCATGCAGCGGCGCAATCTGTCACCAGCTGTATCGACACAGCTGATGACTGATCAGAGTACCGGCTCACTGCTGGTACCATGTGACCGCCGTGACGAATCATAGCAGGTCACATGACAGTTGTACACAATGGATGGCTTCTTTTCATGCCATCCATTATGTACAGTTGGGTTGCTAGCTGTGATTGGTCAATTTGATCACATGGTACAGACAAGGCCAATCACAGTCCCTCTGTACCATGTGATTTGACCAAGTGCAGCTAATCACAACAAAACAGACTGAATGATTACATTTCATTCAGTAAAATGCTTGCTTATAGCCATGTAATTCACTGCTATAAGCAAACATAATGTGTAAAAAAAAAACAAACAAACCCTGATTACTTCCTCAGAGTGGTACAATGCTACTATGGAAACAGTATATTGCTTTTGTCACAGTGTGTTAAAAAAGTAATCGTTAAAAAAAGTAATATTTTTTTTTTTCGGACTGTCACCAGTCAGTGTCCCTGATCACCACCCCACCAGTTATGATGATGCTGTACTGCACTGGTGACAGTATGTAAAGAAAAAAAAAATTGGGAAAGATTTTTTTTTTTTAATTTCTTCATTTTCCAAAAAATTACAACTTAAAAAAAAACTACCATGTCTCCTACTTATTGTCTATGTTCCAAAAAGGGGTCATTTGGGGGGTATTTGTAGTGTCCTGGCATTTTTGGGCCTGAAGAAATGAGATTGGCTGTCAAATTTGGGAGTTTCCTTGAAAATTTGTCTGTTAGTGATAAATGTCGGATTTAAGTTCACTAACAGCCAATTTTGAAAGGAAATTCCAATACCTATAATTTAATAGTTATTTATTAGTTAGCTATTCTTTCAAATGTTCTTTCTTATTTTCGAATTTCCGGATTCCGAATTTCCCAACTACTGAATTTTCTGTATTTTTACTTCAGAATTTCCAAATTTTCGAATATCGGCATTTTTGAATTCCTAATTGCCAAATTCGCGAATTTCCGATTTCCGAATTTTCGATTTTCCCAATTCCCAAAAAAATAAAAAAACAAACGGAACGAAAACGAACACATTTTTTGGCCGTGCACAAGTCTACAGAATACATTTTGGGCAAAATTTATGAAGAACAATTATTTGTTTGCAAAATATTATAACAGAAACAAAGTAAAACGTGTTTTTTTTTTTCTTCTTATTTAGCAAAAAAAAAAAAAACCCAGTGGTGGATAAAATGATAAAAATGTCATATGGGTACAGTGTTGCATGATCATTATGTGCTTCTAAAAAAAAAAAAAAAAACATTGGAAGCACATGATTAGAGTCTGAGGCTCTATTTGGCTTCAAAAAAGGGTGGGCTCGGGGCGCAGAGCACTGCGCCCTGAGCCCACCCATTTGTGTGACAATAGAGAATTATTATTCGCTATTGTCTTCCTGATTCTACTCCCGGGCAATCATGAAGCGGGTTGTGAGACCCAACACCCAATTGGCCGAGACGAGAATCGATCCTATCAGTGCCGGCTGGTGCTCACTACTTTGTGGGGGCACAAACTAGCACCGGCACCAAGCCCCCCCTTCCCCCGCGGGAGACATGGACAGCACCCAGAGCTCTGCGCCCTGAGCCCACCCAGTTGTGTGACAATAGAGAATTATTATTCGCTGTTGTCTTCCTGATTCTCCTCCCAGGCAATCATGAAGCGGGTTGTGAGACCCAACACCCAATTGGCCGAGACGAGAAGCGATCCTATCAGTGCCGGCTGGTGCTCACTACTTTGTGGGGGCACGAACTAACACTGGCACCAAGCCCCCCTTCCCCCACAGGAGACATGGACAGCACCCAGAGCTCTGCGCCCTGAGCCCACCCAGTTGTGTGACAACAGAGAATTATTTTTCGCTAATGTCTCCCTAATTCTCCTCCTGGGCAATCATGAAGCGGCTCGTGAGACCCAACTCCCAATTGACTGAGACGAGAAGCGATCCTTTCAGTGGTGGCTGGTGCTCACTACTTTGTGGGGGCACAAACTAGCACCGGCACCAAGCCCCCCCTTCCCCCGCGGGAGACATGGACAGCACCCAGAGCTCTGCGCCCTGAGCCCACCCAGTTGTGTGACAATAGAGAATTATTATTCGCTATTGTCTTCCTGATTCTCCTCCCGGGCAATCATGAAGCGGGTTGTGAGACCCAACACCCAATTGGCCGAGACGAGAAGCGATCCTATCAGTGCCGGCTGGTGCTCACTACTTTGTGGGGGCACGAACTAACACCGGCACCAAGCCCCCCCTTCCCCCGCGGGAGACATGGACAGCACCCAGAGCTCTGCGCCCTGAGCCCACCCAGTTGTGCGACAATAGAGAATTATTATTTGCTAATGTTTCCCTAATTCTCCACCTGGGCAATCATGAAGTGGCTCGTGAGACCCAACTCCCAATTGACTGAGACGAGGAGCGATCCTTTTAGTGGCGGCTGGTGCTCACTACTTTGTGGGGGCACAAACTAACACTGGCACCAAGCCCCCCCCCCCACGGGAAACACGGACAGCACCCAGAGCTCTGCACCCCAAGCCCACCCTTTTTTGAAGACAATTAGAGCGTCAGACTCGAATCATTTGCTTCTTAAAAAAAAACAAAAAAAAACACCATTGGAATCTATGTATCTGGCACCCTACATGTAGATTATGGGCTGGCACTGGTAAATATGGTGGCAAAAACTGTTCTTTTTTATTTTCTAGTCAGTTGGCACATACACAGTGCTCTCCTCCTCTGCCTGTTGCTGATCTCAGGGAAACGTAGCCCTCACTGACCTCTGTAGCTGCAGCTACTGCAGAGCGATTCATCCTCAAAGCTCACAGCAGAATCACTACATTCAAGTAATTCTCTCTGCAGCTCAGCACCCCTTTTTTTAAGAATTTGCTTGCTAAGAATATGTAAAGGCTTAAATGTGTATAGCCTGGCTGCCGATTGACTTTAGGAAGACCTACATAAAACATAGATAGGCGGCAGGGTGCCCTAAAATGGGTTACACGGCCAAGATCAAGCTAATTCCTTCAATGGAAGAATTTAGCTTTGAAAACAGATGATATTAGAAAATTCCACAGCTTGCATTAAAAATGATTGATGAGTAAGATACTTGAAAAAAGGGACAGGCCCTTCTGAAGCGTAATTCAAGGACGAAATAAATCTGGTAATTGCAGAACTTATGCGCCATACGTATCAGAGGCAGGAAGGCCCATGAATCCCTGCAAGAGATGTCTGCTAATCCAATTATTACAGTGCATGGCAATGCCTGGTGACAGATATTCGTCTCGCAGTCAAACCCCCCCGGCTCATGACAAATGAGGTCTTAAATGGCAGCTGTAGGAAAGCTGACAGTCTTAGGCTTTTGCCTGTTCCTCAATATTTACATAGATATCAAACATTCGCCGGGATCCTGCCGTAATAATGATTGCATTAGTTACAAATGAGTTTCGTAATTACGGACAGAAAGAAAAGAAAGTTTCAAGTATGTTGAAATGTCACATCTGATACCGTGTATTTTGCTCTTCGGGCCTTCAGACTTAATTAGTTGCAGCTGAACATCACAATTTATCCCGGCTTGACAAACTCGACGGTTAATTAAAAAGTTAATGCTAGATTTATCAGTAATTATGGCTTTTGACTCGATGAAATACAGTGCTAATGTGGAGCTTTTAGGTAGCGGGAGAAGAAAAAAAAAGATAGGTTTTACATTCTCGTAGGTGCTAAAGGTCAGATTTACCATCGCCCATAGAAACCCATCAGTCTCATTTATTGTCAGACCGGGGCTGCAAAGATGACAGGTGCAAGGTGGTTGCTATGGGAAACCAGAAATGTCAGCATGATTTCCATGCATCAGGTTCATAGAGCCAAATAGACAGAAGGAGAGATGGAGAGTAGGCGCAAAATACAACAGGGAATGCAGAGGATACAGAGAAGGCACAATGCAAGAAAGAGGAGGTGCAAGACACCAAAAGAAGAGGTATAGGACACCACAGAGAGGACACAAGACACCACAGAGGGGGAGAGGACACTACAGAGGATGAACAAGACACAAGACTCTACAGAGGAGGTAGAGAACACTACAGAGAAGGCACAACACCATAGAGAAGGGAGAGGACACTACAGAGAAGACACACGACACCACAGAGGAGGTAGAGGACACCACAAAGAAGACACAACACCATAGAGAAGGGAGAGGACACTACAGAGAAGACACACAACACCACAGAGCAGGTAGAGGACACTACAGTGGAGGCACAAGAAGCCACAGAGGCAGTAAAGGGCACCACAGAGAAGACACAATACACCACAGAGGAGGTAGAAAACACCACAGAGAAGGCACAACACCATAGAGAAGGGATAGGACACTACAGAGAAGACACAACACCATAGAGAAGGTAGAGGACACTACAGAGGAGGCACAACACCATAGAGAAGGGATAGGACACTACAGAGAAGACACAACACCATAGAGAAGGTAGAGGACACTACAGAGGAGGCACAACACCATAGAGAAGGGAGAGGACACCACAGAGAAGACACACGACACCACAGAGGAGGTAGAGAACACTACAGAGAAGACACAACACCATAGAGAAGGGAGAGGACACTACAGAGAAGACACACAACACCACAGAGGAGGTAGAGGACACCACAGAGAAGACACAATACACCACAGAAGAGGTAGAGGACACTACAGAGGAGGCCCAAGAAGCCACAGAGGCAGTAAAGGGCACCACAGAGAAGACACAATACACCACAGAGGAGGTAGAAAACACCACAGAGAAGACACAAGACACCACAGTGGTGGTAGAGGACACCACAGAGGCGGCACAAGACACCACAGTGGTGGTAGAGGACACCACAGAGGAGGCACAAGACACCACAGTGGTCATAGAGGACACCACAGAGGAGGCACAAGGCACCATAGAGAGTGGGGGGGGGCACCTCAGAGGAGGAGCAAGACACCATAAAGTAGGTAAAGAACACCACAGAGAAGACACAAGACACCATAGAGGAGGTAGAGGACAATACAGAGGAGGAACAAAATTAATAAACTAGAAGACATAGGTAACACCTCGTCTAGGAACCAGAAGGATTTTTGAGGATTGATGGCTAGAGTGAGCACACTACTACAGATATACTGTTAAAAAGATGTATACTTTATTAAATACATATTTGGTAAAAAATGCATAAAAAGTATTAGACATATATTACGCTTCACATATCACGTTTCCAACAACATTTGGACGTATACACTGCTTGGGGTCTGGAGTATAAATTGACGTTTTGCAGGTAATCTGCTTCTTCAGGATAACTCCAACTGTTTGTAGGTCTATTAAACAAACACAATGTTTATAAGCATCATACAGTTCCAAATAAATTCAATATCATTGTTCCCATATCCATAAAAGTGCTCACCATATTTCTCCTCCACCCATATATTGGTGGAGGAGAAAAATGGTTGATTTATACTCCAGACGCCAAGCAGTCTATACGTCCAAATGTTGTTGGACACATGATATGTGAAGAGTAATATACTTCTAATATTTTTTTATCAAATATGTATTTAATAAAGTATACATATTTTTAACAGTATATCTGTAGTAGTGTGCTCACTCTAGACAGCCATCAGTCCTCAAAAATCCCTCTGGTTCCTAGACGAGGTGTTACCTCTGTCTTCTAATTTATTAATTCTGTATATATCTGGGATGTGGATTGTATGAGCTGTCTCAAGCACTGGTCATTCTAATTGGTTGGCTTTCTACAGAGGAGGAACAAAACACCATGTAGAAGGTAGAGGACACTACAGAGGAGGCACAAGACATCACAGAAGCGGTAGAGGACACTACAGAGGAGGCACAAGACATCACAGAAGCGGTAGAGGACACTACAGAGGAGGCACAAGACATCACAGAAGCGGTAGAGGACACTACAGAGGAGACACAAGACACCACAGAACAGGTAGAAAACACTACAGAGGAGACACAAGATACCACAGAAAAGGTAGAGGTCACTACAGAGGAGACACAAGACACCACAGAACAGGTAGAAAACACTACAGAGGAGACACAAGATACCACAGAAGAGGTAGAGGTCACTACAGAGGAGACACAAGACACCACAGAAGAGGTAGAGGACACTACAGAGGAGACACAAGACACCACAGAAGAGGTAGAGGTCACTACAGAGGAGACACAAGACACCACAGAAGAGGTAGAGGTCACTACAGAGGAGACACGAGACACCATAGAGGAGGTAGAGAATACTACAGAGGAGACACAATACACCACAGAAGAGGTAAACACTACAGAGAAGACACAAGGCACCATAGAAGAGGTAAAGGTCACTACAGAGGAGACACAAGACACCATAGAGGAGGTAGAGGTCACTACAGAGGAGACACAAGACACCATAGAGGAGGTAGAGGTTACTACAGAGGAGACACAAGACACCATAGAGGAGGTAGAGGTCACTACAGAGGAGACACAAGATACCATAGAGGAGGTAGAGGACACAACAGAGGAGACACAAGATACCACAGAAGAGGTAGAGGACACTACAGAGGAGACACAAGATACCATAGAGGAGGTAGAAGTCACTACAGAGGAGACACAAGATACCATAGAGGAGGTAGAGGTCACTATAGAGGAGACACAAGATACCATAGAGGAGGTAGCGGTCACTATAGTGGAGACACAAGATACCATAGAGGAGGTAGAGGTCACTATATAGGAGACACAAGATACCATAGAGGAGGTAGAGAACACTACAGAGGAGACACAATACACCACAGAAGAGGTAAACACTACAGAGGAGACACAAGACACCACAGAAAAGGCAGATGATACTACAATTGATTCACAAGACAGCATAGAGGAGATAGAAAATAATTTTGAATTAATTGGGTTGAGCAGCATGTCATCCAAATAGCATTTTCAGGTGGTGGCCATCTATGACAATCTAGGTATTTCTTTCTACATGGCTTTTGAAGGAAAAGCGTATGCTATCAACCTTTCAAAAAATGTAAAATAAAAAGGTACAAGCACCATTGTCTTCTATTACTATGCATTCTTCAAAATACCAGATAAGTGGTTGTTGAGAAGGCACATAACCTACATTTCTGTATTGTAATTAAACACTTGTAATCTGTGAAATTAGCATCATTGTTAAACGAGGATTGTACCATATGAGTATACATTGTTGTAAGTCTGTCAACTATGTTCCTTTTGTCTTTTACTGAAAAACAATAAAAGCTATTGAATATAAAATAACAGATGAGCTTCAAAGAAATTATGCATTTCTCCCATTCAGATAACAAGTTTGATTTAGGGGAGGGTAAAGAGCACACAGTTTCCCATATTCTTACCTGCCAGCCAATTGGCCTTTTGGGGTCCACCAAATAGTTACAGAGTAAGTTCTAACCCAATGCTAGGCAGATGCAGCTCTGCAATCAGGAGGAGACAGCAGATTGACAAAAAGATTGTCATCACTATGCTACTTCTCCTTTCACTATCCAGTCCAGCTGGGGAGTACTAAGAGGAAGTTGGGGGAAAGGTGTCCATCTATCCTATGGTGGTGTGAGTTGGTGTCTCCCTCAACGGCGAGTGCCCAGTGCAACCGATGATCCTGTCGCCGTTTGAGTAACTGGCCTGGTGCTCAAAGTTTGTGACTGTGTGATCCTGAGGCAGGGGTAGCAGAGTTCCTGGGTGCAGTCCTGCTGCAGAAGACATGTAAATATATATATTAAGGTGTCCAGTGCATTGTGAAAATTCTTCAAAGGATGATTGATGTCAACCACCAAATTATAAGTGAATATCCACCACCGCAAAATAAAATGCGCTTACCAGAACCTGGTAAGTAACCAGCAGAAAAGACACTTGCACTCCAGGTATCCTCCAATGGGAAACTCCAGATATTTGCACAGGAACCTCAGTGAATACCGTCCCAACAATAGGCAACCAATAAAAACTTGCTCGTACGGTGGCCATTTTGAGGATCATCAACGGACTTTCGCTCTTTGAGTGTCAGGTGTGAGCCCTGTACACTTGTTGGAATACATATATATATATATATATATATATATATATATATATATATATATATATGCAGTGTCCTGGGGGGATACCCCAGAGGACGTCTTAGGAGATGAAACGCGTCGGTATCATGCCCCCCCCAGGTCATTGCGTTACTTTTACCATTGATGGGCCCAAAATTTTCTACTTTGATGTAAGTGTTTATACCCTTTTTTACAAAATATGTTTAATTGTTTTACACTATGGAGAGATTCTCCTTTTATCTCATGACCCATTGAACACTCCTGTGATGTGCTACCTTGGAATCCGTACAATCAAGTTTTTATTGCCTATTGTTGAGACGGCACCCACTGAGGTTCTTGTGTAAATATCTGGAGTTTCCCATTGGAGGATACCTGGAGTGCAAGTGTGTATATATATATATATATACACATACACATTTTGTGTTATATTTTTATGAACGCAGGACACCCTACCCGGTGCTTATATTCTGTTTGGACTGTTTATTTTTATATTACTTTTATGAAAATTCTCCTCTTAGCGCTGCACTTTATACAGATTGTTACAATTTTTCTGTCAAAATTGGTGATCTAGCAGCTGTTACTTGTATATTAGGCCAGTGAGCGTGATGTTTTTCTATTTTATCATCTGCTGCAGAAGACCCCTGTGCCTGGGCTTTTGCCCCTGGGGCAGGATTTCTGCAGGTGCCATATAAAAGACATTGAGGTCCCAGCTGGGGCTTTAGCTGGATGGGGGGGGGGGGGGGGG
>BLSH010129786.1:663084-675246 GCA_018402905.1 Glandirana rugosa | reverse complement strand
GGGGGGGGACTATTTGTTAAAGTTTAGTCCTGCAGTTCATTTGGGTCTGGAGAAGCTCACTGGTGAGTAACAGGAGGAAGTTGGGAGGGAAGGTGTCCAGCTGTCCTGTGGTGGTGGAAGTTGGTGTCTCCCTGACTGGAGTGCCCGGTGCAACCGATGATCCTGTGGCCGTGTAAGTAAATGACCCGGTGCTGGAAGTTACTGACTGTGTGAAGTCTTTGGTCCTTTGGGAAGGGCCCTAGTCTCCTGCCAGCAACAGATTCTGTGGGACATTTTTCAGTAGCTCAGCAAGCTAGAGAAGGGTCCTCAAAGTGTTTCGTTTTTGAGTTCTAGACAGCTTATGGGCAGAATTGATGGACTATTTGGTGTTTTTCTGCCGTCCCTTTTCTATGATAGCCAGTCACAGGTCGGGACAGGTCCAGGATGATCTGGGCTTAGAAAAAGGGGGTTGACAACCTACATGCCTACTATGTGGCGGCAAACATTGCACCACTCACTCACCTCCACGACACTTCTCAACTGCCGCTCTGGGCTGCCTTAGATGTGTTGGATTCTGACCCCATCCCGATTTCTTCTCTCCCTTGGCTTCCTCCTGCTCTCCGCCCCTCTCCATTGAGTCCTAGCCTGGCCCACTCTCTCAGACTATGGGACTCAGTGAAATATTCTGCAGGATTAATCTCCCCACATCTCCCTCTTCTGAAGATACTCCACTGCCCACTATTCCCCCCGGGCCAGGATAGCCCAGCACAATTTGGGTGGTGGTCCTCTAACGGCCTTCTCGATGTCCACTCTCTCCTGACCCCAACTAGGATCCTAACATTTGATACCTTACGCTCCTCATATGATATCCCCTTACGAGAACATTTTAGCTATCTCCAAATCAGACATTTTCTTCAACAACTCCTGAAGTCCTCTCCAGCCCCTTATATCTTGACCCCCTTTGAGAGGACGTGCAAGACTAGTCCCCATGCCTCGGGCACCATCTCATTGGTTTATGTAGCCATGGTCTCTGCGCGAAGGCCCCCACTGCAAGCGTACCATAAACAATGGGAGAGGGAGCTCGGTAGACAATTAGACCCAGAGGACTGGCAATCTATGACTATTACACTCTCTAAATCCTCTCGTAATGTCCTCCTACTGGAAAACGCGTACAAGGTCTTGTACAGGTGGTATTATACCCCGGCAAGACTGGCCCGTTTTATCCCGAGTTACTCTCCCAACTGTTTTCGGGGTTGCCTACAGGAGAGGACTATGGCTCATATCTGGTGGTCTTGTCCGAAGGCATGCAGGTTATGGGTGAGGATCTACACTATCTTGCGAAACATCTTCCATGTTAATCTTAAGCGTGACCCCTACGAGGCCCTTCTGGGCAAGACAATTGAGGAACTACTACGTCCAGAGAGGCAGTTGGCTCAGCATCTCTTTACCGCAACTAAAGTTACCATCGCTAGATTCTGGAAAACCCCCACTCTTAGCTTCGAGGCTGTCAAAAATCGTATGAACGATATAATGCTGAATGAAAAACTGACAGCCATAGTATCTGATACCCACGATAAGTTCCGTAAGGTTTGGCAGCCCTGGATCGCTTATTCCCAGCCCACTAGGTTCGACCAATCTCTCCTTTCACTTTGAATGGCCCCCTGGTGCTTCCCCCGCAGACCCACTCTTACTTTTTCTCATTCTCTTTTCTTCTTTCTCTTCATTTTTCTATTCTTCTATTTTCCTTTTTTGTTTTTGTTTTTTTTTCCTCTTAATCCTCTATGCTTCTATTACTGGCATGATCTGAGCTAATTGGTGGCTGGTCTGTCCATGGGCCGGGGTGACTGTCGCCCTTGCCCCTGCAAATACTGATTTTGTGACCTGTCACGCGATGGTGGCTGTCTCCCCTCTCTTGGACATTCTGGCCACAGAGGCCACTTTTCTCTTGCATGGTTGCCCAAGACGCAAATACGTATACTGTAAAGCTGCTCTGAAGCTCTGCTATTTAGTAGCTCCATTGTCTCATGGTGGGCATCCTCATTACATGACAGCTTGCTGACTATACTGGTTTCTTTTATCACAATTTATATGTTTTATGACTGCATTATAGATAACAAATATCACAGATGTCTGCTTACATTTGTTGTTCCATTATGCAATGTCATGTCTATTTTCACTTTGTTGCTTGATTATGCCTGTTTTTTCAATAAAACTCATTGTAAAAGAAAAAGGGGGTTGAAAGATGCTGGCCATCAGACTTGAGGACATCTAGCGATACAAATAAATGCTGCAAGGACAATCTTTGCATTGCAGCAAAAGCTGGTTTTGTCTTTTAACAAGTTATTCATTTCTATTCTGTTATTTTTGGCTAGAGTTCTGACTTAAGCTCAACAAAAGTGGAGGGAGGAAATATACAGCAATCCACATTTAGAGCACAAATATCAGTCAAATTTGGCGAGATCCCAAGCGTAGCAATACTGCCAGCCTATATAAAGTGCCATCGATCCCATAACTAACAACAAATGTGACTTCGAGAAATCAACAGGAGGGTAGTGAACAAGCACAAGCTACAGACAATGATATTACATAACAGAATACAAGATGTCAATTGCTTTGCCAGCACAATACTTATGTACAGCAATGGAGCCATCTGTCTCAACATATGTAGTGAATCAGATGACATTCTTCAAGTAACTCTTCACAAAATACAGTTATTTCTTTTCTTTCTTTTCCCTGTTGTCAAGAAATTGAAGTTTCCTGAAAAGCCTGTCCCTGCTGCCCTCCGAGAGATTTACAACTGTGATTTTTCCAAAGAGATGCATCCCAGAGCTGAAAGCTGTGCTTGTAAAGGCATTCACACTTTGCCTTACATAAATAAATAAATAAATAAAGCATTTGTCAAGCCTTTCCTATCTGGTTTACAAATTAGACAGGGACATATTTTAGTTCCTGCATTCACTTGGACCAGGGAGATCTCCACCCCCGAGGTGCCAGGTCTTCTCTCCAGGCCACACCCCCTATGTAGAGATCTTCATTTATTTGACCTGTATGGAATGCTGAGGGCAGAGTGAGACTCAATGGTAGAGAAGCCGGTATGCTTGAGTAAGAAGGGAAAAGCAATGTAGCAGTTACCCAAAGTGTATCTCTAACTGAAACGTTTAGCTTTTGAAGGAAAAGGTAATTTTGAGAACCCCGTCTGGTTTTTATGGTTGACTTTGTCCCCACTAGGGAGTCCTTGTCAACACACTCAGAAAATCCACAATTTTAGGTTCTATTCTCTCTTGCCCCCCCCCCCCCTCCCATCTGCACCCTGCTTTCCCATTGGGTTTTCTCTTTTAATACCTATCTTTTGCGATGTCTTCATGGTGACACCAGACTTGATAGTCCTCACTGATCTACTAACTCAACAAAGAGCCACTGGTGAACTTGGCCTTATTCCCTCAGTTAGAACACACAGCCAGACACATAACATTTTCTCCACTCTTTCACTGGCTCAAAAAAACAGTCTAGGGGTGTCTTTTTTAGGGTTTTATTGGAACATAAGACTTGATTAGAGTAAAGGGAGTATGGGCTACCCCAGAACTGAAGAACTGAGCACTTTGAGGACTGTTCTCTAGCTTGCTGAGCTGTGCAAAAATGCCCCACAGAATCTAATGCTGGCAGGCCACTAGGGGCATTTTCCAAAGGACCAAAAACTATGCAAAGTCACTAACTTCCAGCACCAGGTCCTTTACTCACGGCCACAGGATCATCGGTTGCACCGGGCACTCTCCAGTCAAGGAAACACCAACTCCCACCACCAGAGGACAGCTGAACACCCCCCCAAACCTCCTCCTGGTACTCACCAGTGAGCTTCTCCAGACCCAAAGGAACTCCAGGAGTAAACGTTTGCGAATCACACCCCCTGCCCAGCTGAAGCCCCAGCTGGGACCTCAATGTCTTTTATATTGCACCTTCAGAAATCCTCCCCCTGGGGCAAAACCTGGCAAAGGGGCCTTCTGTAGCAGGACTGGACCCAGGAACTCTGCTCCCCCTGCCTCAGGATCATTGGTTGCACCAGGCACTCTAGAGTTGAGCATTGAAAAAAAGGTGAATGTAAAATCATCCAATGAGGACAATTGCTCTAGTGGAATTTAAAAATGAAGCCCTCAACAGGCAACTTTGCTTCCTGTATGTATCTCAAGGTTCAAATTACTTTTCACTAACCCAGACCCACTATGTCGTTCAGCCTACCAGTGTCCATCCATAACTGGAATATCCATTTTCTATGGGCCAACTTTATAATATGGAAGTTAAAAAAAGGCAAATGAGCCAGCTGTAGAGTTGATTTAGGGGTCAGGAAGGAACATGAACATCTGCTTCTTAACCTTGTTACTTCTGAGCAGCTAAAAATGTATGAATATACAGGAGCATCTGGCGTGATCCGAGCACAGCGGGGATGATAAAGAGAAATAAGAGTTACCTGAAAAGGCACTCCAAATGGATAATACATGTTAAGAGTTTATTCCTCCAGGCTAAACATTCCATTAAAGAAATAAAGGCAGTCAAGTATTTAATAAAGATACCAATCTGGCCTCAGAATTAGGAAAATTGTTCTGGTCTGATAATCGACTAGCGGAGGTGAATGCTCAGACCAACTCCACACAGAATGTGTTTATTCTATTAAGTTCATGCAGTTAGAGCCTCTGTAAGGTTTTTATTGCCATCTGTGCCCCCATTGGGTAATTTCATCTTACTTCCTGTCAGATCAGGAAGTGATGGGGCATCTTGTGGTGACACAAATAAAATACATTTTTAGTAAAGTATGAGACCAGTGACATCACTGAGAATGTTCCCTATCCATTCACTAGAGACCAGTGACATCACTGAGAATGTTCCCTATCCATTCACTAGAGACCAGTGACATCATTGGGAATGTTCCCTATCCATTCACTAGAGACCAGTGACATCATTGGGGATGTTCCATATCCATTCACTAGAGACCAGTGACATCACTGAGAATGTTCTCCGGCCACTTACTAGAGGCCAATGATATCACTGAGAATGTTCCCTATCCATTTAATAGAGGCCAATGACATCACTGAGAATGTTCCTTATCCATTCCCAAGATACCAGTGACATCATTGGGAATGTTCCCTATCCATTCACTAGAGACCAATGACATCACTAAGAATGTTCCCTATCCATTCACTAGAGAACAGTGGCATCATTGGGGATGTTCCCTATCTATTCACTAGAGACCAGTGACATCATTGGGAATGTTCCCTATCCATTCACTAGAGATCAGTGACATCATTGGGAATGCTCCATATCCATTTACTAGAGACCAGTGACATCATTGGGTATATTCCCTATCCATTCACTAGAGACCAGTGACATCATTGGGAATGCTCCATATCCATTCACTAGAGACCAGTGACATCATTGGGTATATTCCCTATCCATTTACTAGAGACCAGTGACATCATTGGCAATGTTCCCTATCCATTCACTAGAGACCAGTGACATCATTGGGAATGTTCCCTATCCATTCACTAGAGACCAGTGATATCATTGGGAATGCTCCATATCCATTCACTAGAGACCAGTGATATCATTGGGAATGCTCCCTATCCATTCACTAGAGATCAGTGACATCATTGGGAATGTTCCCTATCCATTCACTAGAGACCAGTGACATCATTGGGAATGCTCCATATCCATTCACTAGAGACCAGTGATATCATTGGGAATGCTCCCTATCCATTCACTAGAGATCAGTGACATTATTGGGAATGTTCCCTATCCATTCACTAGAGACCAGTGACATCATTGGGAATGCTCCATATCCATGTACTAGAGACCAGTGACATCATTGGGTATATTCCCTATCCATTCACTAGAGACCAGTGACATCATTGGGAATGCTCCATATCCATTCACTAGAGACCAGTGACATCATTGGGAATGCTCCATATCCATTCACTAGAGACCAGTGACATCATTGGGTATATTCCCTATCCATTTACTAGAGACCAGTGACATCATTGGGAATGCTCCCTATCCATTCACTAGAGACCAGTGACATCATTGGGAATGTTCCCTATCCATTCACTAGAGACCAGTGATATCATTGGGAATGCTCCATATCCATTCACTAGAGACCAGTGACATCATTGGGAATGTTCCCTATCCATTCACTAGAGACCAGTGATATCATTGGGAATGCTCCATATCCATTCACTAGGGACCAGTGATATCATTGGGAATGTTCCCTATCCATTCACTAGAGACCAGTGACATCATTGGGAATGTTCCCTATCCATTCACTAGAGACCAGTGACATCATTGGGAATGCTCCATATCCATTCACTAGAGACCAGTGACATCATTGGGTATATTCCCTATCCATTCACTAGAGACCAGTGATATCATTGGGAATGCTCCATATCCATTCACTAGAGACCAGTGACATCATTGGGAATGTTCCCTATCCATTCACTAGAGACCAGTGATATCATTGGGAATGCTCCATATCCATTCACTAGAGACCAGTGATATCATTGGGAATGTTCCCTATCCATTCACTAGAGACCAGTGACATCATTGGGAATGTTCCCTATCCATTCACTAGAGACCAGTGACATCATTGGGAATGCTCCATATCCATTCACTAGAGACCAGTGACATCATTGGGAATGCTTCATATCCATTCACTAGAGACCAGTGACATCATTGGGAATGCTCCATATCCATTCACTAGAGACCAGTGACATCATTGGGTATATTCCCTATCCATTCACTAGAGACCAGTGACATCATTGGGAATGTTCCCTATCCATTCACTAGAGACCAGTGACATAATTGGGGATGTTCCCTATCCATTCACTAGAGGACAATGACATCATTGGGGATGTTCCCTATCCATTCACTAGAGACCAGTGACATCATTACAGAATCTCCATATACCGAGACAATACAGAAATGCTGTAGGTGTAAACTCCATCTGCATCTTTTTTATATTGAGTAACAATACCGCAATCCGATAAAATCCTTAATAGAACCAGCAGCTCCTAATATGCGCTGTAATAAATAAAACCGCCTTTCTGAAATAGGATTTAAAGTAAAATTGATTTAATCATTTGGGTTGCCGGGCTTGGCATATTTCGGTCTATAGATCTGTGTCTTTTTATTGCAGCCTCGCCTGCTGCAGAATGACTGGACTCAATGCTAATTCCCACTACAACTGAAAAGTAATTTCAAGCCGATACCAGGAAGAAAGTGCGGCCAAAAAGTGGAAAGCCTTCAGGCAAAGAGATAGAATTGCATTGTATTATACCAAATCATATTCACACCTATTATCCGGAAAAACAACACAGTCAAACTATACTAAAAAAATAGAAATGTTCTACTCCAGACAAACAGCTTCTTTTATTTCACTTATGTGGTTCTTAAAAAGTCTCTAAATAATTTTGTTCAATTCTGAAATTGTAACTCCTTGCAACCTCTCTTGAAATTGAAGCGCCTGCTAAAAAGCTGAAATCAGGCTTGCAGTGAGGTGCCGCCTCTGTGAGCTTATGGCCCATAGAGGCGGAGCTGTGTTTTTAGCTTTCTTCAGGTTCAGTAGTCCCAAATTGGGGCCTGGAGTTTGAAGGTTCCAAAGTGTCTTGAGTGGGACAGAACTTTCAATCCTGTGTCCGGGTTTTACTACACTCCTGCACCCTGTCTGAGTACACAGGTGTGCAGGGTCATTATATACTCAAGCCTGAGGATAGCTCAGGGCTCCCATATTGCAGACAGGAAGTCTCAACCAGGGGTTAGAGGTGTCCCAGCCAGTAGCCAGCAGCCAGGAGGTCTCAACCAGGGGTCAGAGGTGCTCCAGACAGGAGCCTGCAGACAAGAGTCTAAACCAGGGGTCAGAGGTGCCTCAGCCAGCAGACAGGAGGTCTCAACCAGGGGTTAGAGGTTTCCCAGCCAGCAGCCAGGAGGTCTCAACCAGGGGACAGAGGTGCTCCAGTCAGCAGCCAGCAGACAGGGCATCTCAACCAGGGGTTAGAGGTGCCCCAGCCAGCAGACAGGGTGTTTCAACCAGGGGTTAGAGGTGCCCCAGCCAGCAGACAGGGTGTTTCAACCAGGGGTCAGAGGTGCTCCAGCCAGCAGACAGGGCGTCTCAGCCAGGGGTTAGAGGAGTCCCAGCCAGCAGACAGGAGGTCTCAACCAGAGGTTAGAGGTGCCCCAGCAAGCAGCCAGCAGACAAGAGTCTCAACCAGGGGTTAGAGGTTCCCCCGCCAGCAGCCTGGAGGTCTCAACCAGGGTCAGAGGTGCTCCAGCCAGCAGACAAGAGTCTCAACCAGGGGTTAGAGCATTGGCGGCCCGTCCATTAGGGCGCACAGGTGCCGCTCCCTTCCAGTGGCGGCCCGTCCATCAGGGAGCACGGGTGCCGCCCCCTCTCTCCAGCCACCCCCCTCTATGTCATGGATAGATTCATGCATAGCATGAATCTATGCATGGCCGCCCATAACCACCCCCCCATTCATGCAGCCGGCCCCTTTGTGGCACCGGCCGCATAAATTATTGCGGCGGGGGGTTTCCATGAAGCATCTCATTAGAGCCGTAGGCTCTAATTGGCTTCATTCATTTGTGGCGCAATGCATGCCGCCACAAGCCCTTAGAAAGGCAAATGAATATTTGCCTTTCTAACTGTGAACTGTTCTCAGGCAATCATGAAGCGCCGGTATGTTACCAGTTTCCTGATTGGCGGAGAAGACAAGCGATCCTATCTCAGAGGAGAAGGAGGATGTCACCGGAGCACTGAGAGCACGCTCCCTGCTCGCCGGACTCTTCACAATGCCAGCCTGCTAATAGATGGGGTAAGTGTGGGACTTTGTCCCGACTTACGGGGGGGGGTCTGTCAGTGCCGCGAGCCCCGCGGTGGCAGGGGTGCCTGCAATTTATCCTACCTGTGTTATTGGCTGCAATTTACCCCTACCTGTGCTATTGGCTGCAATTTACCCCACCTGTGTTATTGGCTGCAATTTATCCCACCTGTGTTATTGGCTGAGCTGTATATTGTGTCCTGTGATGCTTAGCTGTGTACTCCTGACACAATATGTGGAATACAGGGGGCTGGTTGGGTGGATTCTATAAGGGGTGGGGCTTAGGATAAGTAGGAGAGGTCAAAAAGGAAGAGTGGGGCCTGGCACCCCCCATCCTAAAACTTCACCAGCCTCCACTGGGTTAGAGGTTTCCCAGCCAGCAGCCAGGAGGTCTCAACCAGGGGTCAGAGGTGCTCCAGCCAGCAGACAGGAGGTCTCAACCAGAGGTTAGAGGTGCCCCAGCAAGCAGCCAGGAGGTCTCAACTAGGGGTTAGAGGTGCCCCAGCCAGCAGACAGGAGGTCTCAACCAGAGGTTAGAGGTGCCCCAGCAAGCAGCCAGGAGGTCTCAACTAGGGGTTAGAGGTGCCCCAGCCAGCAGCCAGGAAACTGGAGGTCTAATCCCAGGAGTCAGGTCGGTTCCTATCGAGAGGTCAGGCGTGCCTCAGACAGCAGACAGGTGGTCTCAATCAGGGGTGCCCCAGCCAGCAGCCAGGAGACAGGAGGTCTCATCCCAGGAGTCAGATAGGCTCCTATCGAGGGGTTAGTTGTGTCCCAGCCAGCAGACAGGAGGTCTTAATCAGGGGTGCTCCAGCCAGCAGCCAGGAGACAGGAGGTCCCATCCTAGGAGTCAGGTGGGCTCCTATCGAGGGTTCAGGTGTGCCCCAGCCAGCAGACAGGAGGTCTTATCCCAGGAGTCAGCTGGGTTCTTATTGAGAGTGGTGAGAGTGTGGACCTTTGCAGTGAGCTGCTGTCATCTACAAGGCGAGAAGAGCCTAAAGAGCCAATGGTCTGAGAGACCAGTATTCCTAGCAGCGGTGATGTGAAAGTATGGCCAGGTGGGCTAGCATTTATTGAATTCATAGTTTCACGTTAAAGAACCCATGTATAGGTAACAGCAATCTATCTGATGCCCTAAAATACAGTTTGGACTGGCACAACGCAGTGGAAAAAGCATCTACCGCCATGAGAATAATCACTCCAATATATATATATATATATATATATATATATAATAAAAATATAATGCAATCTAAAATATATATATATATATAAATAATAAAAAATAAATGAAAAAGTATCAAGTTTTCAATGGCCACCATTCCTCCGGAGAGGCTCTCCATTCCCCCAAACCCTCCTTCCTGAGGCTTGCTTATCCACGTACGAGTAAATTAGAATTTTTAGAGCGTATCTGCAGAGTCCAGCCAACAAATCACCCGCACCTTCCTCTCCTGTAGCTACAATGAGAGAAACCAAATACAAAAAAAAAAAAGAGAGAAAAGTCTGTTTACTGCTGGCAGGGAAAGGCTGGAGGAGCATAATAGCGCGGCCTTCCTATTCTCCAAGACAGAATGGATATGAAGAAAAGCATCTTCGAAGCGTTCCTCCACTCTGTGTGTTGAATAGAACACGGCGGAAAATGATGGTGGCTGCCTGCTTAATCTGATCCCATCCATTTTCATAATAAGATCTTCGTCGGAGATTCTCGGTAATGGAACACAGATGGAGAGGTGGTGTTTCCTGCCTGCGAGGTCACATCATCTCTCGCAGATAATATTATTTACAGCCTGTGCTTTGGTCTATAATAAGCAAGATGTAGTTCCGCTGTGCTCCCTTTATAAGCGCAACTGTTTGGTCACGGCGCCTGCTCATGTGTGTGATTACGTTCAAAGGAAAACTCCGGTTTGATTAACAAGAAACTGATAGGACACATATAATTGCTGCATGAGCTGTTTGGTAATGTTATTAAAAAAAAATAAATAACCTTTTCAGTTTCAATGTGCAGCAAGCTAAAAATTTTTTTTAAAAAGTTGCCTTTTTGTCATTGCAACCAAGGCACCTGCATACTTTTCTTTCTGCTGTCAGAAACCTGCACAATAGAGTTGATCTCAGATTTCGGTTGATGTTAAGTTTGCACCCAATATTAATTGGATGGTCAAATCCAAATTTCAATGTTATTTTGATGGTTTGTATTTTGGGGAAAAGGAACCAAGGCAGCATCAGGGGCTTCTGCCTTAGATCTGCTGTTGCCTGAGGACCCTTAACTTGACTGCCAGTGCTACCATGCCCCACCTATCTATCTTAGTATCCCTGGTAGAACTGGTATAGGAATTGGCTAGGGTTGCCACCTTTTCTTCAAGCCAAACCCGAACACTTTAGCAGCCCGGGACATTTTTGGAGTAGTAATGTGGTGTGCATAGCGTGCCGCAGTAAACCGTAATTGTGCCCAATTTGCTATTGCTGATATCATCACCCTGCATCCCAGTGATGCCGAAACTGCCCCCAGACAGCCACCCACAGCTCCCGGGCGGCAACAGATTTGTGTGTAACTATCTTGGTTACTTGAGAAGCCACAGCCTGGCCTGAATAATGTGTCCGGGTTTCAGTCCACCTGAAACCCGGACACATGATTCAAAACCCGAACTGTCCAGGTGAATCCTGGACAGGTGGCAACCCTAGAATTGGCCCAGGCTGTTTTCTAGGCCTCATCATCGGGGGGTGGGGGGCTACCACAAGCTTCATAAACCAGTTTGCATAATTTCCATCTCTATTGTACCTGGGTTGAGGTCTAGGAATCTTGCTACATGGAAAGAAGCATGCCTTTATGTCTTCAGGTTTACTGCGCTAGACGTTTCATCTTCATCTGCCCCCAGGGACGGACCTACCATGGGTGCCAGTGGGTCCATTGGAGGGAGAGGGGCAGCAAATTGAACTATGGCCGCCTCTCCTTCTCTTATATTTACCCAGCAAATTGACGACCAAGATTTTTTTTCCAACAGTTTTTGTGTCATGATGACAAATGCCCCCCAGGCCACTCCGCCTGCCCTTATACTGCCCTAGCCTGCTCCTACACTGCCCTAGCCTTTTTATATACTACCCTAGCCTGCCCCTATACTGCCCTAGCCCGCCCCTACACTGCCCTAGCCTTTTTATATACTACCCTAGCCTGCCCCTATACTACACTAGCCTGCCCCTATACTGCCCTAGCCTTTTTATATACTACCCTAGCCTGCCCCTATACTACACTAGCCTGCCCCTATACTGCCCTAGCCTTTTTATATACTACCCTAGCCTGCCCCTATACTACACTAGCCTGCCCCTATACTGCCCT
>BLSH010129786.1:637063-652558 GCA_018402905.1 Glandirana rugosa | reverse complement strand
TGGGCTCATGGACAGTGGACGGGTGTACTCATGGGCTCATGGACAGTGGACGGGTAGTCTTATGGGCTCATGGACAGTGGACGGGTAGTCTGATAGGCTCATGGACAGTGGTCGGGCAGTCGCATGGGCTCATGAACAGTGGGGTACTCGGATAGTCTGATGGGCAGGTGACAGGTACTCGGGTATTCTGATGGGCAGGTGACAGGTACTCGGGTACTCATGTGGGCAGGTGACAGGTACTCGGGTACTCTGACGGACAGGTGACAAGTACTCGGGTACTCTGATGGACAGGTGACAGGTACTCGGGTAGTCTGATGAACAGGTGACAGGTACTCGGGTACTCTGATGGACTGGTGACAGGTACTCGGGTACTTTGATGGGCAGGTGACAGGTACTCGGGTACTTTGATGGACAGGTGACAGGTACTCGGGTACTCTGATGGACAGGTGACAGGTACTCGGGTACTTTGATTGACAGGTGACAGGTACTCTGATGGACTGTGACAGGTACTCTGATGGGGTGGTGACAGGTCTTTATTGGGGGGAGTGATCAGTGTGCTTGGTGTACAGTAGGCGGTGATGAGCTGTTACCGCAATCTCCCTGTCACACACGATCGGTGTGTGACAGGGAGAACCGCGGTAACAGCTCGTTACGGCGGTTTGTTTACATCACATGACCGGCTGTGATTGACACAGCCGGTCACGTGGTAAAGAGCCAAATCTATTGGCTCTTTACACAGATCGGAGCTGGGCTTTGTCCGAGGGACAAGCCTCAGCTCCGATCGCCGCGCTGCGCGCCTCCAGGGGCACACACGAGCGGCGTGCACGTGAGGCTCGTTTGTGACCGGCTGTGATTGGACACAGCCGGTCACGGGGTAAAGAGCCAATTTTATTGGCTCTTTACCCCGATCTGGCGGGGACACAACCCCCCGGCAGACGAGCGATCCGCGATCGCCGCTGTGCGGGCCCCTGGGGGCCCGCAGTAGCGGCGAGAAGCGGAGGACGTCATATGACGTCCTCCCGGATCGACGGCCAGTCCCTGCCGACGTCATTTTACTATACGTCGGTAGGGAACTGGTTAAAGTTATTTCCCTGTCCCCATTTCTTTGTAGGGCACTTGTCCCACCCTTACCCCCATTTCCCTTCCTTTTGCAGACTTCTAGGACTTTCCAGGACTTTTTTACAGCAATTTTCAGAACATTTAGTAAAATTACCAGAACCCCGGACCCGAACCCGGACTTTTTTTGAAAAGTCTGGGTTTGGGTCCGGGTCCTGGACACCCAAAAGTTCGGTACGGACCCAAACTTTACAGTCCGGGTTCGCTTAACACTAGCCATAAATCAAAGACTAATCAACACAAAGAACAAAGTATGGGGGGAGGTAGAAAGGCACAGTACAGTTGCAGTCAGAGGGCACAATACTGGGATCAGGAGGGCACAGTATAGGTTCTGGGGGCGTTGCCCAGGACACAGCAATCACGGGACAGCTTAGTAAAATGCGCGACTGTCCCAGCAAATCCGGGACAGTTGGCAAGTATGATGTAATGCAAGTGGGTGGCACAGTGGTGTAGAGGATAGCACTTTCGCCTGGCAGCAAAAGGGTTGCTGGTTTGAAAGAAAGCTCTATTTGTGGCAAAAAAAGGACGCAAAGTTCGCTTGGGTACAACATCGCACGACCGCGCAATTGTCAGTTAAAGCGACACAGTGCCAAATCACAAAAAGTGCTGTGGTCCTAAAGGGGGAAATCCTTCCGGGGCTGAATTGGTTAGGCAAGTAATATATGCTGCATGTTTGCTACATAGGTATTATTTACCTCACTAAGATGTCATTTATTCCTTAATGTGATTATTGGGGTTTGTTCACAGCGCTGCACTTTTTCATTTTTTGTATTTGATCACCCCTGGGGTTTTTTATTATTTGCTAAATAAACAAAAAAAGTCAAAAATTTTGGGGAAAAAATGTGTTTTTCTTTGTTTCTGTTATAAAATTTTGCAAATAAATGATCTTTCTACATAAATTTAGGCCAAACGGTAAAATGCTCCATTTCTTTGGTGAAAATAACTCAAGTCAGTGCATATTATTTAGTCTGCAGGAAAGTTACAGAGTCCACAAACTATGGGATATAATTTCTGAAAATCGATCAATCCTGATGTCCTGACGGACAATCTCATTTCTTGAGACCTGAAAAAAACCAGGACAGTAGAAATAGCCCCCCCCCCAATTGACCTTTTTGGAAAGTAGATAGTCCAAGGTATTTAGTAAGAGGCATGGCGAGTTTTTGTCACAATTTTTTGAAGAAATGAAGAATAAAATAGTTTTTTTCACCTTTTAAAAAAAATGTTCATGCTGTCACCAGTGCAGTACAGCGTCATCCAGGGTTGCCAACCGTCAGTAAATTTACTGACAGTTTGTAAAAATCAGTGATTTTTACAACTGTCTATAAATATTAGGGTCTGATAATTTGTCATGCTGTGCTGATTTTTTAAGTGTAAACCCGGCAAATTACTTGATATGGGTATTGCCAGTGTTTCCATGTTGTGTTTAAATATCAATTGTCTTAGTTTTTCATAGGAGTTCTGTTATTTTGCAAGGTGTCAGTAAAAAATGTGCTCTGCCAGTAAATTTCCCATGTTTTGCCAGTAAAAAACGCTGCGAGAGGTTGGCAACACTGGCGTCATCATATGACTGGTATGGCGGTGACCAGGGACACTGACTGGTGACAGTATGTAAAAACAATAAATCATTTTTTTTTTTGATTTTTAAAATATTTTTTCTTTTCTTTTCTTTTTTTTTTTTTTAACATACTGTGACCAGAGCAATGCAGTGTTACCATAGTACCACTCTGGGGAATTGATAAGAATTTTATTTTCTTACATACTATGTTTGCTGAATGACAGTATGTTATGATTAGCAGTGATTGGGCTGTTATTGGCCCTGTCTGTACCATGTGATCACTGTAACCAATCACAGCAAGCAGCACAATTGTATGCAATGAATGGCATGAAAGGAAGTCATTCATTGTTTACAACTGTCATGTGATCTGCTGTGATTGGTCACAGCGATCACATGGTACGGGCAGCGGGCCAGTATGCTGATCAGTCATCAGCACAGCCCAGAGCGGCCGTGTGAGGCACGTTCTCAGGAGGATGTCATATGAAGTCCTTTCAGAACAATAAGGTTCCACCCGCCCATCATTTTACAATGACGCAGGTGGGAAGCAGTTAAGCTTTCTACCCTGGTAGCTAGTTATTGGTCTACCCCATGTGTACTGCCATGGTGGTGCCAGGAAAATTGTATCAAATGCTTATCCTAATTTTTCCTTTCCTGGCACCGCTCCACGGCAGCATACTAAATCCAACCAGTTTTCTCCTAGTGATGCACAGGGAATGGACTGTTGTGTGGGCACTCATATATACAGTATCTCACAAAAATAAGTACCCCCTCACATTTTTGTAAATATTTTAGTATCTTTTCATGTGACAACACTGAAGAAATTACACTTTGCTACAATGTAAAGTAGTGAGTGTACAGCTTGTATAACAGTGTAAATTTACTGTCCCCTCAAAATAACTCAACCCACAGCCATTAATGTCTAAACCGATAGCAACAAAAGTGAGTACACCCCTAAGTGAAAAAGTCCAAATTGGGCCCAATTAGCCATTTTCCTTCCCCGAAGTCATGTGACTCATTAGTAGTACAAGGTCTCAGGTCTGAAAGGGGAGCAGGTGTGTTAAATGTGGTGTTATCGCTCTCACTCTCTCATACTGGTCACTGGAAGTTCAACATGGCCCCTTATGGCAAAGAACTCTCTGAGGATCTGAAAAAAAATAATTGTTGCTCTACATAAAGATGGCCTAGGTTATAAGAAGATTGGCAAGACCCTGAAACTGAGCTGCAGCATGGTGGCCAAGACCATACAGTGGTTTAACAGGACAGGTTCCACTCAGAACAACGCCTCCCCATGGTCGACCAAAGAAGTTGAGTGCAGTGCTCAGCGTCATATTCAGAGGTTGTCTTTGGGAAATAGACGTATGAGTGCTGCCAGCATTGCTGTAGAGGTTGAAGGGGTGGGGGGTCAGTCTGTCAGTGCTCAGACCATACGACGCACACTGCATCAAATTGGTCTGCATGGCTGTCATCCCAGAAGGAAGCTTCTTCTAAAGATGATGCACAAGAAAGCACAGAACAGTTTGCTGAAGACAAGTAGACTAAGGGCATGGATTACTGGAACCATGTCCTGTGGTCTGATGGGACCAAGATAAACTTATTTGGTTTGGATGGTGTCAAACGTGTGTGGCGGCAACCAGGTGAGGAGTACAAGACAAGTGTGTCTTGCCTACAGTCATGCATGGTGGTAGGAATGTCATGGTCTGGGGCTGCTTGAGTGCTGCTGGCACTGGGGAGCTACAGTTCATTGAGGGAACCATGAATGCCAACATGTACTGTGACATACTGAAGCAGAGCACGGAGACTGGGCCGCAGAGCAGTATTTAAACATGATAACGACTCCAAAACACCTCTGAGATAACCACTGCCTTGCTAAAGAAGCTGAGGTTAAAGGTGATGGACTGGCCAAGCATTTCTCCAGACCTAAACCCTGTTGAGCATCAAGGTCTCTAACATCCTACAGCTCCGTGATGTTGTCATGGGGGAGTGGAAGAGGACTCCAGTGGCAACCTGTGAAGCTCTGGTGAACTCCATGCACAAGAGGGTTAAGGCAGTGCTGGAAAATAATGGTGGCCACACAAAATATTGACACTTTGGGCCCAATTTGGACATTTTCACTTAGGGGTGTACTCACTTTTGTTACCAGTGGTTTAGACATTAATGGCTGTGTGTTGAGTTATTTTGAGGGGACAGCAAATTTACACTGTTATACAAGCTGTACACTCACTACTTTACATTGTAGCAAAGTGTCATTTCTTCAGTGTTGTCGCATGAAAAGATAGAATAAAATATTTACAAAAATGTGAGGGGTGTCCTCACTTTTGTGAGATACTGTGTATATATATATATATATATATCTATTATGCTGGGTATCCAGTGCACCCCCCTGCCTTTAAAGAGAGGTGGGCTTCCTCCAGGCTTACCTGCCTTCTATCTATTCATTATAATGTATGTGCTTCTACTATACAGGATCTCAAAAGTGTATAGAGTTTGGACTGCAGACAATACTGGGGTGTCGTGAAGAGGCTATGTAGCTTATGCATGTATTTGCAAATGTGCGCAAACAAAACCCCTGTTTTTAACTATTATTGGATATAAGGAATAGAGACAAAACTCCCACACTCTGCTAGTAAATTCAATCTCTATTACCCGCGCCTTATACGATTCATTGACCCAAAGAAATTAATATTTGTACATTTGTCAGCAGCCACCTTTGAATTCCGATATATATGTGTAAACAAGAAGAGTTATACTACTCCACAACTTATGAATCAGCATAAACCCATGTGGTAGCGCTCATAGCGCAATGAGCGCTACCACATGGGTTTATGCTGATTCATAAGTTGTGGAGTAGTATAACTCTTGTTGTTTACACATTCAACTATTATTGTTGGACAGGAGAATTTGGTTGGTTGCAGGCTCGTTGGTAAGTTGAGCTGGGAATTTTCTTTGGTTTTGTTTGACATGTGCCACCCTTTCATGTGCTCCTTGCTGCGAAGGCCAGTTATCGGTTGGGGCAGTGGCCGTTTGTTGGTATCAATTATTTATAGCTTTGCCTGTGGGCGGAAGTAGGCTAGGGCTACTGCCTCAAATGTATGCTGCCATAAAATTGGCGCAAGGAAAGGAATATTACGGTAAGTATTTGATACAATTTTCCATGAAAGTGGGTTTTAACCATTCCATGTTCTATCCAAGACTACAAAATAAAAAGTTTTGGCTATAAATACTTTCTAGCAGTTCCATCATCAATTCCACCTCTAAAACCATTCTTTTTCTTTTTAGATCTTAAGGACAAAAACACCACTGAAAAAAAAACAAAAGCAAAAAAAAAGAGTTTAGTATGCAGCCAGCTGGGAATGCAGAAAGACAACGGCATGCAAATCTTTTGCAAAAAAACAAGCGTCCTTGATCTTCAATGGTACCTTTTTGGATGGAGGACTCCCAAGAGGCCTTGTTATATAAATTCGACTCGAGTGATTTTCTAGTACTTTGTCTAAAGCCAGATCCTTTGTTAGTTTTGACTTTCAAGAAGTTTGATTTCGATACAGAGAGTCACTCTTCTACCTTAAGCGTTGGCGAGATGAAACGAAAGGAGGTCCCGTTGTCACACGCAGCTACGGAACGCGCTCAGCAACCCAACCAGAAGATGCACTTAAAAGTACTTCTGTCTTCTAAATGACGGTTCATGTTTAAGCCTTTGGAGACTTGTAAATAAGATATGAATTTCTTACATATTCCAAACTTTCCAAGTTCTTCATTATACAACGTTGAGGCACCCTTTAAAAATTGGGGGTAGGAGGGTATTACACACAAATGCAGCCCCCAGGATTGTGTGTGAAACTGATGGGCAGACTCCTGCCTGCCAGGTGAGAGCGGTCAGACGGCATCGCTCTCACGGACCCCCCGGTAACAGCGCCCCCCCGCCATGGGAAAAGAGGAGGTGGATACACGTCCGCTCTCCTTCCCTTCTTGCATTGACCCGGACAGCGATGTCTCTGACTCCACTACCGGGGTCACGTTCTCGGTGTCCCCTTCTCCCTTAGCCGGGAACAGATGCTTTGCAATTCAATCTGCATTGCAAAACATTTAGTGGAGCACAGGGGAGACCCTGCATGTCTCAATAAAGAGAACCTGTCACATAAAAACATCACATAGGGGACTTTTTGTCCCCTATATGATAAAAAAAAATGTTTTTTTTTGCAAAAAATAAAGTTACACACAAACACATAAACCCCCCCCCCCCCAAAAAATACATTGAGGCCCCCCATATGCACACGTATGAACGTAAGCACATGCATCGGTGCGCCTACGTGTGAAAGCGTTGATTGCGATAGACATGTAACATATTGCCATGTATGCCAGAGTGAGAGCAATGATTCTAACACAAGACCTCCTCCATAACAGCAAACTGATACCTATAGGGGGCTTCTGAAGCTTCACCTATAGAAAATATAGGGTATCGAAGTTTGACGCCATTTCACAGGGCGCACAAAAATTTAAGGTTTGGCATGTTGGGTATCTATTTACTCATCTTTTATGTTTTACCAAAAATTTGGGTAATTTATTGCGTTTATTTGCCCTACAAGTCACGTAAGTGTGGTTTTTATTGAAATTTTGCCTTTCCTAGACCTTTGCGGTAATATCATGTGACATAAAAAATTGCAACTACCACTATTTTATTCTCTATGGTGTCTGCTTTCAGAAAATATCTAATGTTTGGGGGTTTTGTGTAATCTTCAGGCCTAAAATTATTTTTTTTAAATGTGTGCCAAAAATGCAAAAACGGCTCTGGCAGCGAAAGGGTTAAACAGTAATCTAATCAGCATAAACACATAACATCCCACAACGGTCTAATAACAAGGTAAAGTGGACCCAATATTAATTACATGTCCAAGAGATGAGCAGACAGACAGAAACAATAGGTGACTCAATTGACAATGGAAATTTACACCTAGGAGGCCCACAATAGGAGAGGCACACATAACAGTAAGCTAATCAGCATAAACATAGAACATCCCACAATGGTTTGATAACAAGGTAAAGTGGACACAATATTAATCACATCTCCAAGAGATGAGCAGACAGACAGAAACAATAGGTGACTCAATTAACAATGGAAATTTACACCTAGGAGGCCCACAATGGGAGGGACACACATAACAGTAAGCTAATCAGCATAAACATAGAACATCCAACAAAGATCTCATAACCAAGGTAAAGTGGACACAATATTAATCACATCTCCAAGAGATGAGCAGACAGACAGAACCAATGGGTGACTCAATTAACAATGGGAATTCACACAGTTTAAAAAAAAAACAATGGGAATTCACACCTAGGAGGCCCACAATGGGAGAGACACGCATAACAGTAAGCTAATCAGCATAAACACATAAAATCCCACAATGGTCTGATAACAAGGTAAAGTGGGAAGACGGGAAGGCGTTGCCGGTAAGAACGATGATATCTGGATGATGCCTGCAGCTGCACCCATCATTCAGATATCAGAGCTCAAAGCCAAGGACGTATAGTTACATGGGCGGTTCGGCAAGAAGTTTTTTAAACACTGTAAGAATTTTTATTTTTTATTCATGCCAATTAACAAATTGTGAAAGTCGAAACTTTCGCAAGAACAAGGCGTATCATAAAAATGCATCCATCTGCTCAACACAAAGAACGTATCCAATTATTGGCTACGGCCTTCTCCACCGCAATTATATTTATACTCTGATTGTGTGGACAGCAAATTCAAAGCTTTTCTAAGAATACTTCTTCACAGCACAGCGCCCGAGATTCCTAGAAAATTGTGATAATCCAATCGTATTAATATCAATACATTCCTATAGAAACAGCCACTCGGCGCTCATTATATATTAATTCTCAGCTAGGGGTCTGCTCTGGAAGATTTACCCCCCCTTCATGACCGGGCCATTTTTTTTGCGATACAGCGCTATGCTATTTTAACTGACAATTGCGTGGTCGTGCTGCGTTGTACCCGAATAAAATTGATGTCCTTTTTTTCCCACAAATAGAGCTTTCTTTTGGTGGTATTTGATCACTTTTGCTGGTTTTTATTTTTTGCGCTATAAACATAAAAAGAGCGACAATATTGAGAAAAAATATATATTTTTTTACTTTCTGCTATAAAACATATCCAATAAAAAAAATGTGAAATTCAAATTTCTTCATCAATTTAGGCCAGTATGTATTCTGCTACATATTTTTGGTAAAAAAAAAAAAATCCCAATAAGTGTATATTGATTGGTTTGTGCAAAAGTTATCGCGTCTACAAACCAGCGGCGGCCCATCCATTAGGGGCGCATGGGCGCCGCTCCACCGTCCATGCGTCCAGCCCCCTGATCTAAATAGCAGGGAGCCAGACAATGGATTCCAATGGGGGGGGGGGAGTGTTTTTTTGAAGCACGTGATTAGAGGCAGAGGCTCTAATAAGCTTCAAAAAAGGGTGGGCTTGGGGCGCAGAGCACTGCACTCTGATCCCACCCAGTTGTGTGATACTAGCGAATGAATATTCGCTATCGCCACACTGATCCTCCTCCCGGCCAATCAGGAAGCGCGTCTGAGATCCGTTACTCAATTGGCTGTAAGGATAAGCAATCCTATTGGACACCTAGGAGAAGGAGGGAGGAGCCGCACGTTGGAAGCCACCATGTTACACAGGAGCCTACTCGCTGCCCATAGAAGCTCTCTGCCCGCCGGAGTCCGCAACCCGCCCGCTGCCCGCCGGACCCTGCAACCCGCCAGCTGCCCGCCGAACCCCACAACTCACCTGCCGGAGTCCGCAACCCTCCCACTACCCGCCGAAGCCCGCAACCTGCCCGCCGGAGCCCGCAACTCCCAAATAGAAACACCAGCTGCCACTGCTACAAATTATGGGATAGATTTATGGCATTTGCTTTTTACTAGTAATGGCAGCGATCAGCAGTTTTTAGCAGAACTGTGGAATTGCAGTGGATAAATCGGACACAGAGTGACACCAATACAGTGATCAGTGCTAAAAATATGCATTGTCGCTGTACTAATGACAATGGCAGGGAAGGTGGTTAACATCAGAGGCGATCAAAGGGTTAAATCTGCTCCTAGGGAGTGCTTGCTAACTGTGTGGGGGAGGGGCTTTGACTGGGGAAGACAGATATTCATGTTCCTGCTTAGCAGGAACACAAGATCTCCATATTCCTCTCTCACAGAATAGCGATCTGCCTTATTTACATAGGCAGACCGCTATTCTGCCTCTCCTCAGAACGATCACGGGGCCCGCTGATTGGCTCCCACTGTGTTCAATCACAGCAGAAGTGAGCCGCCGGTGGCGCGCGTGCACACCCCTGACCCAGTGCAAATCTCATACAGGAACGTGATATCGCACAGGAGGGCTGCCCTGCCACCAGTATATCTACGTGGGGCAATCCAGAAAGGGTTAATAAGACATCAAGGGTCTTTTAGACCCCTGATGTCTCACTTGCCCTCCATTGAAGCTAATGGAGTGCAGATCACCAGGTCCAGTGGTGTCGGGAGGGAGACCTAAGGGGGGCTGGGGCCCCCAAAAAGGCCCCAGGTCTCGGAATTCATATAACGAATTATTAGCCCTGAGCCATTTACACAGAGAGCGGGGATCGATCTCCCGTTTACCCAGCGTGGCCGAGTGACGTACACAAAGTCCTGCCTCCTGGACCCGTCTCCTATGACATTACACTGGTCCAATGCCGGGATCATGGGACGTGTGACATCCATCATAGATGCCGCCTGGTCCAGGAGGCGGAAATGACACTGCGGCAGCGCTGAGCATTGGGAGATGCCCGCTTGCACTGTGTAAATGGGCGGGTGGCTCTCCTATCCTGGCTCTGTCTGCCTGGTGCCTGCAGGGCTGTCTGAGTGGTCATGAGGGATGGGCACACTACAGGTAAGGCTGAGCTGCAGGAGTGTCAAGAGATCGGGTAGGTCAGTGTAGGTGTCAGGTAGGTTAGTGTATGTGTCAGATAAGTGTCAGGTAGGTCAGTGTAGGGGGTCAGGTAGGTCAGCGTATGTGTCAGGTAGGTCAGTGTAGGTGTCAGGATGGTCAGTGTAGGTGTCAGGTAAGTCAGTGTAGGGGTCATGTAGGTCAGTGTATGTGTTAGGTAGGTCAGTGTAGGTGTCACGTAGGTCAGTCTTTGTGTCAGGTAGGTCAGTGTAGGTGTAAGGTAGGTCAGGGTATGTGTCAGGTAGGTCAGTGTATGTGTCAGGTAGGTCAGGGTATGTGTCAGGTAGGTGTCAGGAAGGTCAGTGTAGGTGTCAGGAAGGTCAGTGTAGGTGTCAGGTAGGTTAATGTAGGTGTCAGGTAGGTCAGTGTATGGGTCAGGTAGGTCAGGGTAAGTGTCAGGAAGGTCAGTGTAGGGGTCAGCTAAGTCAGTGTAGGGTGCAGGGGGGTTAGTATAGGGGCCAATGTATGTGTCAGGTAGGTCAGTGTAGGTGTCAGGTAGGTCAGTGTATGTGTCAGGTAGGTCATTGTAGGTGTCAGGTAGGTCAGTGTATGTTTCAGGTAGGTCAGTGTATGTGTCAGGTAGGTCAGTGTAGGGGTCAGTGTAGGGGGCAGGTAGGTCAGTTTTGTGGTCAGCATTGATGGGCACTGGTGAGCCAGGCAGCAACCAGCAAGTGACCCCCCACCACTCTTAATGCCAGGCTGACCTTGGGGCTGAAGCCCCTGTTTTTTTTTCCCACCCAGCAACACCCCAACACCCCTGGCCAGGTCCAAGGAAAGTGACACTAGAATCTGGGAGTGGTGTTTCACATGTCACTTCCGGGTTCATTCTAGCTACAGGAGCTCAGCAAATGGCTGTTCGCTGCTCTCCCTCCCCTCTACCTGGTGTTAACCGCCATGCAGGTCTTGGGACAGCAGAGCCCAGGAATCATGGTGGGGGGTTGCGGTGGGGGGAGGGCACTTTCCGAGGGTCAAAGTGATCTGATTTGCTTTCACTAGAAATCCAGAAGTCGGCTTGTGAAGTACACACACTCCCGGCAGCTGCCGTCATAAAGGATCCGTCACTGGCGGTAAAGGGGTTAATGATGGATTATAGATTATAGAGCTGCATTTACTTATGTCTTTTTATATCAGCTTTCTAGAAATACACTATACGTTCCCCATAAGTGGCGGTGACCTTCTCGTCCCCTGCGGCTTCTCCGAGCTGAGTCTATATTTCCTACTGCTAGCAGAAGGCTCGGACCTCTCGGAGAAGCTGTCTGATACCAAACAGTTGTCCGCTGATTTAGCCAATTAGAAAAACAGCTGGCTGGCTTCAGCCAACCACAAATGTGACACATTGGAGTCAGTCAGATGGCTAACCATAATAGACCTGGCGGGCATCCAGGAATGATAGGAGAACCTCTGCCACATACCAATGCCTGGAAAACAACGGTTTATCCCACAGACTCACAAATATCACTTTCCTGGAAGATTATCATTTGCAGATATTCTACTATTGACTTATTGTGTCTTATAAATCTGTAGCCTTTATATAGGGCCAATAGCAGGCATCTTGTGGTACCTTCTGACGATCTGATTGAATATTCTCCCTTAGGCTGGGTTCACACTATGCGACATTTAAACGCTCCGACTTTGATCCTTCTTTGCTGTGCGATTTACGGTCCTACATAGGGTCATAGGGTCCGATTTTCTGTGAACAGGGATCCGACTTTGTCCCTGACAATACCAGGCACCTTGGGCTCTGGGGATCATGGAGGGGAACTCCACGCCAAATTAAAAAAAAAAAAAAAACGGCACAGGGCCCCCCTCCAAGGGCATACCCGGCCCTTCGGTTTGGTATGGAATTTAAGGGGAACCCCCAAGCTGAAAAAACGGCATAGAGTTCCCTCCAAAATCCATACCAGACCCTTATCCGAGCAGGCAGCCTGGCAGGCCAGGAAAGGGGGCGGGGAGGAACGGGCACCCCCCCTCCTGGACCATACCAGGCCGCATGCCCTCAACATGGGGAGTATGGGTGCTTTGGGGCAGGGCCCGCCACAAAGGACCTTGTCCCCATGTTGATGAGGAGAAGGGCCTCTTCTCGACATCCCTTGCCGGTGATTGTTGGGGTTTGCAGGCAGGAATCCCCCAGATCCTGCCCCCCCATGTAAATGAGTATTGGTTACACCATACCCCTACCCATTCACCTGAAAAAAAAGTGTAAAAAAAAACTACACTACACAGGCTTTTAAAATATTTTATCAAATCCACTCTGGCGTCTTCTACGGCTCTTCTCCCTCTCCAGCGTCTTCTTTCTTCTGCTCTTTTGCAGGTCTTCTATCTTCTGCTCTTTTGCCGGTGTTCTCCACTGTCCTCTTCCTTCTGCTCTACCTCTCTTCTTCTTCCCATGTTGACACAATGCAATCTCCCGCATGAATGCCGGTTCCGCTGTGTGCTGTGACTTATATTGACATGGGGCGGGGTCACCCGCTGATGTCATCCGGAGGCCCGGCCCCTTATCACGTCACAGCCCCACCCACACTTGCGGTGGTGTCTGTGGTGGATTGGTTTGCAGGCATTAAGAAGGCGATGCTGCTGCCTCCCGGTGCCTATTTTTTTCATTGCAGGAATGTGCCGCAACTGAGAGCCAAGCAATTAGCTCACAATTTCATTGGACCCCTTTTACTTACATGGGAGAGTTTGACAGGCATGTAGCAGAAACAGTGCTGGGACAAGGTCATCCAGTGTCCAGGGCAAAGATGCCAAACTGTGCCCCCCTTCCCTTAGGGCTTATTTGCGTTACGTCGGCATGAAGGGGTTAACACCCCCCCCTCCCCTTCCCTAAATGCAATCGTTAAAAGAGCCCAACTAACACCATATGCAGATTAAAGCTCATCCCTTTGATCTGCTTATAAATAACACGGAGTAAATACAAAAGTAACAATAATACTTTGTATCTTTCTGTCTCATCTGAACAGTGTTTGTAAACAATGCATCAGAAGGTCTGCTTTTTGATAGCAGCTGTTGTACTGACTGCTTTGTTTACACAGCAACTCCTGGCTGTCACTTTGACAGCAGGGAATTGATAGAAAATATAATGGAGGAGTAGGCAGAAGGGGAAGTAGGACAGTTCATACCAGGAGCGGCCCGTCCATTGTGTGCACACGGGTGCCGCCTCCCTATCCATGCTCCCGCACCCTCCCTATACATGCGCCTGGCCCCTTTCAGGACGCCGGGCACATGAATTCCTATGATGGGGATAGGTGGCAGGGGTGTTTTTTGAAGCACTGCTTAGAGCCAGAGGCTCCAATAGGCTTCAAAATAGGGTGGGCTCGGGGCACAGAGTATTTCGTCCGGAGCCCTCCCAGGTGTGTTGTAACAGCGAATGAATATTCATTTTTGCAACACTGATCCTCCCCCCTGCCAATCTGGAAGTGGGTCTGATACCCATCACCTGATTGGCTGAAAGGACAGACAATCCAATTGGACGCCTACGAGAAGAAGGGAGGAGCCGCACAGAAGACACAGGAGCCCACCCACCGTCTATAGAAGCCTGCTGCCGCCGGAGCCTGCATCCCGCTAAAGCCCGCGGCTGCCTGTCGGAGTCCTCAACCTGTCCGCCGGGGCATACTGGGTAAGCCACGGGGGGGGGGGTGCTGAGCCCCCCCCCCAAAAAAAAACACCGGCCACCACTGGGGTGTGTAAGTTCACAACTAATTAAAGTGCGTTTTGATGCCCCAAAATGCACCAAAGAGTTGAAATTAGACTTGTGCATGGCTGAAAAAAATTGTTGGTTTTCCTTTTCGTTCCGTTCGTTGTTTTATTTTTCGGAAATTCAGGAATTCAGAAATTCAAAAAATTCGGAATTTCGAAATTCGGCAATTGTGGTAATTTGGAAATTCGGCAATCAGAACAGCTGAAAATCCGAAATTCGAAAATTCGGAAATCCAAAAATTCGAAAATAACAAAGAAGATTTGAAATAATAACGAACTAATAAATAAATATTAAATTATAGGTATTGGAATTTCCTTTCAAATTTGGCTGTTAGTGAATGTAAATACGAAATTTATCACTGACAGCCATATTTTCCAATTCCAATACCTATAATTTAATAGTTATTTATTAGTTCGTTATTATTTCACATCTTCTTTGTTATTTTCGGATTCTCTGATTTCCGAATTTCTAATTTTCGGCTGTCCCGATTGCCGAATTTCTGAATTACCGCAATTCTGATTTTTTTTCCCAATTTTCGGATTAACTAATTTTTGAATCAGAAAAAATGAAAATTCTGAAAAATTCTGAAATTCGTCCAAATTGCCGAATTCTGAAAAAATTGGTAAAAACGAATTTCGGAATGAAACGAATTGCACAAGCCTAGTTGAAATCTTATACATATTGCACCTTTGTTTGTGTGTTACTTTTATGGCATGGCAACACTGCTTTAACTGGTGATTGCTGTGGAGTGACGGTGATCACCGGCTCGGGGTTAATATATCATCTCTCCATTCATCCATCGCCACTGTGGATGTCGGCACCATGAATAAAACTTTGTGTCCTTCGCCTCTTCCAGGAAAACCGAGATATCGTTGGCTGTGAGTGCGAAGGTGAATTGTCATCATTTAAACACCGGAGAATACATTCGTTACACAGCTTCAACAATCGCTACAATGCAGCTGCATTCCCACCACGGGGGCTCCACATTATTTGTTCACTGCAAGTTAGATTAACCACTTCACCCCCGGAAGGATTTCCCACTTTAGGACCAGAGCACTTTTTGCGATTCGGTGCTGCGTCGCTTTAACTGACAATTGCGCGGTCGTGCGACGTTGTACCCAAACGAAATTTGCGTCCTTTTTTTTCCCCACAAATAAAGCTTTC